>RXID01001666.1:0-31608 GCA_005019695.1 Trichopus zeylanicus subsp. travancoricus | reverse complement strand
ACTACTATTACTACTAATGCTACTATTACTACAGCTGTTACTACTACCACTACTACTACTACGACTACTACTATTGCTACAACCACAACTGTGACTACTGCAACAACAACAACAACAACAACAACAATAACAACTACTACTACTACTACTACTACTACTACTGTTGCTGCTACTACCACAAGTACTACTTCAACTACTATTACTTCTACTACTACTACTACTACTACTACTATCACTACTACTGGTCCTACTGATACAACTATAAATTCTATTACTACTACTACTAGTACTTTTACTACTAATACTACTACTACTACTACTACAACTACTACAACTACTACATCTACCAGAACTACTTCTACTATCGCTACCACTACTGCTACTTCTAATTCTACTATTACTACTACTCCTACTACTACTGCTGCTACTCCTTCTGCTACTACTACTCCTACTACTACTACTACTACTACTACTACCACTTCTACTACTACTACTACTACTACTGCGACTACTACTACTGCTGCTGCTGCTACTACTACTACTACAACTACTACAACAACAATAACTACTACTACTCCTCCTGCTACTAGTACTATAATTACTGCTACTACTACTATTGCTACTACTACTACTACTACTAGTCCTACTCCAACTCCTAGTCCTACTACTCTCCCTACTAGTACTTCTGCTACTACACCACCTCCAATTACTATGCCTATTACTTGTCCTACTAATACTGCTGCTACTGATTCCACTCCTACTACTACTACTTCTGCTATTACTAGTGCTACTTCCAATACTACTACTAGTACTACTACCACTGCTGCTACTACTACTACTGTTGCAACTTCTGATGCTACTGTAACTCTTAGACAAGCTACTACTGCTCCTACTACTACTACTACTACTATTAGTATTACTACAGCTACTGCTCCTACTACTGATACAATTACCGCTACAACACCTACTGCTACTTCTACTCCTACAACTACTGCTGCTACTGCTACTACTGATGCCACTACTATAGCTGCAACAACAACAAGTATGACAACTACTACTACCATAACAACCAATACAAATTTTTTTGCTAGTACTAACACTGCGACTACTACTACTACAATTACTACAACTCCCACTTCAACTCCTACTCCAACTGCTATACATAGTATCACTTATGCTAATATTACTACTACAACAACTACTACTCCTGCTGCAGCAGCTACTACTATTGTTGCAGCTACTTCCACCACTACTACTCCAATTCCTACTACTGATTCTACTACTACTACTATTACTATGGCTATTACTGGTACTACTAGCACTCATGTTACTACTACTACTCCTACTACTACTACTACTTCTATAACTACTACTCCAGTTATAACTACTATGACTAGTACTATAACAACGACTACTGCTACTACTAATTTACCACTACTACTCTTGCTACAACAATTACTATTCCAACTACAACCTCTGCTAATACTACTACTACAATAACTACTACCACAACAACTACTAATACTACTACTATTGATGTTGCAGCTATAACTACTATTGCAAACACTTCTACTACTACTACTCGCTAATACAACTACTACTACTATTACTACTACTACTTTTGCTACCGTTATTGCTACTACTACTCCTGCTACTACTACTTCTACAACAACAACTACTACTTCTACTACTACTACTCCAGCTGCTACTACTAATATGACTACTATTACTACTGCAACTACTACTAGCACTACTACGACTCCAGCTACTACTACAACTATGGTACTACTACTTCTACTACTGCTACTCTTGCTACTACTACTGCTGCTGCTGCTACTACTACTACTACCATTTCTACTACAGCTACCATTGCTACTACTTCGACTGCTACTACTACTACTGCTACTACTACAACTATTAGTTCTAGTCCTACTATTACAACTGCGACCACTACCGCTGCTACTACTACTTCTAATACTTTTGCCACTACTACTACTACTACAACTATTATTACTACTACTACTACTCCAATTGATGCGACTGCTACTCCTACTACTGCTACTATTACTACTACAACTAGTTCTACTACCACTACTGCAACCACCACAACCTCTACTGCTACTATACTACTCCAACTACTACAATACTACCATAACATCTACCGGTACTACTTCTACTCCTACAACTAATATTACTACAAGTACTGTCGCTGCTGCTACTACTACAACAACAGCTACTATACTACTACTACAACCACAACAAATACTACCGCTTCTTCTCCTAATACTACTACTACTGCTCCTACAACAACTACTATTAATATTACTACTGCTACAATAACAACTACTACTACACCTATTACTACTACTACTACTATTACGATCACTACTACTACTACTACTACACCTACTACTGCTACTACTACTACTACTACTAAAACAGGTACCACAACTACTACTACTAATACTACAACTACTACTTCTACTACTACAACTACTAATACTACTACTACTACAACTACTACTTCTACTATGACTACTGCTACAACTATTTCTACTACTACTACTGCTACTACTACTACTACTACTGCATCTACTACAACTAATGCTGCTCCAACAACTATACTACTACAACTACTACTAGTAGTGTTACTTATACTACTATTACAACTACTACTGTTACTACAGCTAATACTACTACTACTATTGCCACTACTACAACTACTGTTACTACTACTACTTATACTACCACTACTTCTGCCACTTATACTGCTACTACAACTACTACTACAACCATTATTACTACTATTGTTTCTGCGACTGCTACTACTACTACTGCTACTACTACAGAGGCTATTAATACTTCTATTGCAACTACAGCAACTACCGCTACTACTACTACTCCTGCTACTACAAATACTATTGCCGCTGCTGTAGCTGCTACCGCTGCTACCACTACTACTACTGCTGCTGCTGCAGCTGCTTACACTACTACTACTTCTCCTGCTACTTCTATTACCCCTAGTATTACTACTGCAACTATACTGCTACTTTCTCTACTACAACGACTACTACTTCTACTTCACCTACCTTTGCAACTACTACTGTTACTACTACTACTTCGACCATAACTATTATTAGTACTACAGCTTCTGCAACTACTGCTACTACTGCTACTGCTTCTATTACTACAGATACAACAACTATGACTACTACTATGACTACAACTACTACTTTTGCTACTACAGCCAGTACTACTACTAGTACTATTACTACTACTATTATTTCTATTGCTACTACTACTATTAGAACTAAAACTATGACTAGAATTACTACAATAGCAACTGCTACTACTTTCCACACAATAACAACAACTACTACTTCTCATACTGCTTTGACTGCTGCTACTACTACTTATACTACAACTACTTCTATTGCTACTACTACTACTACTACTACCTCTACTACTGCTACAACTACTTCTACAACTAATGCTGCTACTTCAACTACTACTGCTACTAGTACTAATACTACTACTACTACTGCCACTACTACTGCTATTAATTTTATGGCTACCACTACTACTACTACACCGACTACTACTACAACTACTACTAATATTGCAGCTACTACCCCTACAACTACTGCTAGTACTACTACTACTACAACTACTGCTTTAACTACAGCTACTTCAACTCGTACTACTGCTACTTCATCTACTGTTACAACTTCTACTACTACTACTACTGCAACTACTACTACTACTACTACTACTTCCGCTACTACCACAAATCCTACTACTACTACTATAACTAATACTATTACTACTACTGCAGCTACCACTACTATTGCAACTACTACTGCAACTTCCAATTCTTTTCGTATTGCTACTTCTTCTACAACTATTACTACTACTACTGCTACAATTGCTACTACAACAACTACTATTTTTACTACGACTACTACTCCTCCTCTTCCTACTATTGTTTTTGCTGGTACAACAACTACTACTACTGCTACTGCTGCTACCACTACTACTAATACTATTGCTACTACTACTACTATAGCTCCCAGCACAGTAACTAAAACAACTACTACAACACTACTACTTCTGATATTGTTGCTGCTACTCCTAGTGCTACTACAACTACAGTTGCTATGAAAACTACTACTACTACTACTACTACTACTACTACTATTGCTGCTCTTACAACTGCTACTACTGCTGCTGCTGCTACTAGTACTACTACTAATACTACAACGATAACAACAACTACTATCACTACTACGACTACAACTACTAAACTAGTACTACAGCTGCTCAAATAACAACAATTACTACTATTACTACTATTACTACTACTACTGCTGCTACTGCTACTACAAATACTACTTATACTACTACTGCTGCAATTACAGCTTTTTCTGAAACTACTACTACAACTACTACTACTACTCCTACAACAATTATTATTATTAATACTACTTTTATTATAACTACTACTACTACAACTACTACTACTACTCCTACGACTACTACTACTACTACTACTCCTACACCTAAACCTACTACTTCTAATACTAATACTCCTACTACTTCTACTAGTTATAGTCCTACTTCTTGAACTAAAAAATCCTGCTCCTACTCCAATTACTACTACTACTACTGCTACCGCAACTACTACTACTGCTGCTACTTCTGGTACTACCGATACTACTACTACTTCTCCTACTCCTACTAATACTACTACTATTACTACTACTACTCCTACTCCTACTACGACTACCATTACTTCTGCTCCTACTAATACAACTACTATTACTACTGTTACTGCTAATACGGCTACTACTACTATAAGCATGACTTTTATAACTACGACTACTCCTACTCCTATTACACCTCCTCCTCCTACTACTACTACTACTAATAGTATTACTACTGCTACTACTACTACTACTATGACTACTACTACTACTACTACTACCATAGATTATGTTTCTACAATAACAACTACTACTATTACTACTGCTATTACTAATACTACAACTATTGCTATTACTACTGCTACTACTACCACTAGTATTGCTCTTACAACTACCACTACTAATGTTGCTACTACTATAAATACTACTACCATTACTACTACCACTGTTCCGACTAATACGACTACTAGTGCTACTATTACTACTACTACTGGTACTACTATTGTTACAAGTAATACGTCTGCTACAATTACTACTACTACTATTTCTACTACTACTACTACTACTTCCACTACTACTACTCGTCCACAACTACTATTGCTACAAGTATAATTACTACTATTGTTACTAGTACTACTACAAATACTACTACTTCTACATCTATTACTATTGCCACTACTACTATGACGACTACTACTACCACTACTGCTACAACTACTACTACCATTATGACTACTACAACCGCTACCTCTACAACTGCTACTACTACTACTACTATAACTTCTACCACTACTACCACGACAACAACAACTACTACTACAGCTACAACTACTACAATTGTGACTGCAACTATCTTTACTTCTCTTACTACTACAACAACTACAATTGCAACTACTTCTGCTCCTACTCCTTTTGCTATTACTACTCCTACTACTACTATAGCTACTACTAGTACTAGTATTGCAACTAATGTTACTACTACTGCAACTGCTATTACTGCTACCACTGCAACTACTACTGCTGCTACTATAACAACTACTACTACTTCGATTACTACTAGTACTACTACTGTGACTGCTACTACTACTACTACTACTACTACTAATATTATTACTACTACAACAACAACTACTCCAGCTGCTATAACAACAGCTACTACTACCAATGCAACTAGTGCACAGACTACTACTATTCCCACTACTAAAGCTATTATTACTGCTTCTATTACAACAACTGCAACTACTAGTACTACTGTTTCTAGTACTATTACCACTCCTCCTCCTACTACTACTTATATTATTACGGCTACCACTAGTACTACTTCAGTTGCTAGATGTACTACTACTACTGCTACTTCTACTACTACTAGTACTACTACTACTGCTACTACTGCTGCTGCTGCTGCTGTTGCTGCTACTCCTACAGCTGCTGAAACACCTACTACAACTACAACTATTGTTGCTGCTACTACTACTACTACTACTTCAATGACTGCTAATACTACTATTGCTACTGCTACTACCACTACTACTACTGCTGCTGGTGCTGGTGCTCCTGTTACTACTACTACTTCCACTGCTAATAATACTTCTATTACTACTAGTACTATAGCTCTGCTTCTACTACTGCTACTACTTCTACTACTACTACTTCTACAACTACTACTACTACTACAGTTGCTACTACAACTTATACCATGACTATTTCTTGTAATACTACTACTATTACTACTATTACTGCTACTGCTACCACTACTACTACTGTTGCTGCTACTGTTGTTGCTCCTGCTCCAACTACTACTGCTAATTTTGAAACTAGGACTACTACTTCTACTATCGCTAGTACTACTAGTACAACTATACTTCTATTGCTTCTACTATTACTACTGTAACTAATTTGGCTATGACTAACTTTGCTACTACTACTGTTACTACTGCTACAACTTCCCCCTTAACTACTATTAGTACTATAGCTTTTGCTGCTACTGCTACTGCTACAGATACAAGAACTATGTCTACTACTACAACTACTACTACTAGTTCTACTACTACTGCTACTACTACCACTAGTACTATTACTACTACTTTTGTTACTGCTGCTACTACTACTCTTACTACTACAACTAAGACTACTATTTCTACCAGAACTAGAACTACTACAATTACTACTACTACTACTACTACTACTTTTTTTCCCATAATAGCAACAACTACTACTTCTCGTACAACTACAACTGCTACTACTACTTCTGCTACAACTACTACTATTGCTACTATCACTACTACTACAACTACCCCTACTACTGCTTTTGCTGCTACTACTGCTATAGCTACTTTTGCTACTACTACTGCTACCTTTGCAACTACTACTAGTACTACAAACTGCTATAGCTATTACTACTACTACTCCTACTACTACTGCTACTACTGCTACTACTACTGCTACTACTGCCACTACTACTGCTATTACTATGGCTACTACTGCCACTACTACTACTACTACTTCTGCCGCTACTACCACTACTACTATTACACCTATAAATAGTATTGGTGCTGCTGCTGCTGCTCCTCCTCCTCCTACTACTACTACTACAACTACTTCTACTCCTACTACTACTACTAATACTACTACCATGACTACAGCAAATACAACAACAATAACTACTACTAATACTACTACTGGTACTATGGAACGGTGCTGCTACGACGATAACTGCTACTATTGCTGCTACTGTTATCACTATTATGACTACTTCAGCAACTAGAACGACTACAATTATTAGTACTCCTACTACTACTGCTACAACTGCTACTCCTGCTGCTTCTATTGATTCTGCTGCTACAACAATAACTGCTACTAATACTATTGCTACTACTACTGCTACTGCTATAGCTACTACTACTACTACTTCTACAACTACTACAACTATAGCAAAAACAATTATAGCTACTACTACTACTACTACCACAGAGACTACAACTACTAATACAACAGTACAACTTCTGTTGCTGTTGCTGTTACTACTACTACTATTACAACTACAGTTGCAGTGACAATTGCTACAACTACTACTACTCTTACAACTTTTGCTACTGTTACTACTGCTGTTGCCGCTCCTACAACGACTACTGCTGCTGCTGCTACAACTGTTACTACTACTAATACTACTACTACTACTACAACAACAACAACAACTACTACTACTACTACACTTACTACAACTAGTACTATTGCTGCTGTTACAACCACTACAACTACTACTATTACTACTAATACTTCTACTACTACTACTACTTCTACTAAAACTACTACTATTACGATTACTGTTACTACTACTCCCACAATAACTATAATTACTAATACTACTTTTATTATTACCACAACTGCTACTAGTAGTACTACTAACACTACTAATGCTGCTGCTACTTCTACTACTTCAACTACTGCTACTATTACTACTACAATAAATGCTGCTGTAGCTACTACTACTATTGCTACTTCTAGTACTACTGCAACTACTACTACTTCTTCTGCTACTCTGACTAATGCTCCTACTACTACTACTACTCCAACTACGACTGCAGCTACTATTACTACAGCTGCTACTATTCCAACAACTAATACTACTACTATTACTATTTCTACTGCTACTGCTACTACTGCTACAAATACTAATTCTACAACTAATCCTATTCCTACTCCTATTACTACTTCTCCTACTACTGCTACTACAACTCCTCCTATTACTACTATGACTACTACTACTACTACTACTGGTGCTGCTATTACTACTTCTTTTCCTACTACTACTACTTCTGCTACTAGTATTACTACTACAACTACTACTTTTACATCAACTACTCCTACTGCTACAACGACTACAACTACTCATACTACTATAACTATTGCTACCACTACTACGACCATAACCACTACTATTACTACTGCAACTACTACAACTACTGCTACCATCGATTATGCTACTATAACAACTCCTACTATTTTTGCTACTGCTACTGCTACTACTACTACTACGACTATTGCTATTACTACTATTGATGCGACTACCCCAACTACTGCCGCTACGGCTACTACTACTACTACTACTACTACTACTACTACTCTTACTACAAATAAAGCTGCAACAACTACAACTATTGCTACTATTACTTCTACTACTACTACCACTGCAACGACTACAACTACTACTACATCACTATTACTTCTATTGTTGTTATTGCTACTGCTAGTGCTACTGCAATGATAGTTGCTGTCACTACTGCCACAACTGCTGCTGTTGCTACTACTCCTACAACTACTGCTACAACTACTACAACAACAACAATAACTACTACTACTGCTACTACTTCTACAACAACTACTACTACAACCACTACTCCTAGTCCTACAGCAACTACAATTACTACTACCACTGTTCATACTAATACGACTACTAGTCCTGCTACAACTACTTCTACTATCGCTACTACTATTGTTACTAGTACTAATTTTGCAACTACTACTACTACTACTACTTCAACTACTACTACTATTTCCACTACTACTACTGCTACAACTACTATTGACGACTACTGCTACAAGTACTACTAAAAGACTACTACTACTATGTTGGGCGACTAGGGACGAACAACAACACTACTTGTATGACTACTACTATAACTATTACTACTACTACTACTGCTACTACTACTATAACTCCTAAACTAATTATAATACGACTACCATGTACAACAACTACTGTGCTACTACTACCATTTCTTCTCTTAGTACTACAACTACTACTATTGCTACCACTTCTACTCCTACTCCTACTATTACTACTCCTACTACTACTGCTACTACTTGTACAACTACTACAGCTACTACTACTACTACCATTATTACAACTAATACTACAACTGCCACAACTACTACTACAGCTACTACTGCAACTACTACTACTACAACAACAACAACTACTATTACTATGATAACTACTACTACTACTACTACTACTACTACTACTACTACTACTATTACTACTACAATTATTACTACTACTACTACAACTTCTACTACTGCTGCAACTACAACTACTACTATTAACGGAACTAGAGCTCAGACTAGTGCTACAAGTACTACAGAAATTATTATTGTTGCAACTACTACTACTGTTTCTCGTATTATTACTACTCCTTTCAGTACTACTACTTCTACTATTATGGCTTCTACTGCTACTATTTAGGTCGCTACACGTGCTATTACTCCTACTACTACTACTATTTCAACTACTACTACTACTACTACTACTACTACTAACTACTACTACTACTACTACTCCTACTACGACGACTAACTACTACTACTACTACTACCTACTTATTACTCCTACTCTACTACTACTACTACTACTACTACTACTACTACTACGACTATTATTAATAATACTGCTACTACTACTTCTATTACTACTACTTCATCTACAACTACTACTACACCGCTACAGCTTCACTACTACTACTGCTACTGCTCCGCCTACTACTGGAACTCCTACTACTACTACTATTACGACAACTACTACAATGACTAATACTACTACTGCTACTACAACTAATACCACTACTAGTACTACAACTAATACCACTACTACTACTACTACTACTTCTACTACTATTATTTCTATTTACTACTACTACGACAACGACAACTACTACTACTGCTGCTGCTGTTGCTACAACTATTGTTGCTTATGTAACATTACGACTACTACTTCTACTACTACTAGTGGTACTACTACTAGTACTACTACTACAACAGCTACTACTACTTCTGCTACTACTACTGCTACAACTACCACTACTACTACTATTACTACTATTGTTGTTGCTGCTACTACTACTACTACAACTACTTCTACTACACCTGTGACTAATACTGTGGCTATTAATACTACTACTGCTGCAACTTCTGCTGCTACTGCTCCTACTACTACTACTACACTATTGCTACTACTACTACTAGTACTACTGCTACTACGTCTTGTGCTAGTTCAACTACTGTTACTACTACTACTGCAACTATACTACCACTACTACTTCTACTACAATACCTCTGACAGTACTATTGTTACTACTGCTACTACTTGCACCACCACTACAATTAGCACTATAGCTTCTGCTACTACTACTGCAGATACCACAACTATGAATACTACTACGACTACTGCTACTACTTCTGTACTACTGCTACTGCGACTACCAGTTCTATTACTACTACTGCTATTACTGCAGCTACTACTATTATTACAACTATAACTACAACAACTACTACTACTATAACTAGAACTACTACAACAATAACTACTACTACTACTACTACTTTTCAAACAATAACAACTACTACTACTTCTTGTACTACTACGATTGCTGCTGCTACTACTTCTGCTACAACTACTTCTATTGCTACTACTACTATTGCTGCTGCTACAGCTATCGCGACAACTGCAACAACTATTACTACAACTACTCCTCCTTCTACGAATATTATTGCTACTTCTACTGCTACTGCAGCCACTACAACTACTACTACTATTGCCACTACTGCTACTACCACTCCACCTATTGCTACTGCAACTGCTACTTCTGTTACTATTGCTAGTACTTCTAGTGCAGCTACTACCACTACTACTACTATTGGTACTACTACTATTACTTCTACTACTACTTCTATTTGTACTACTGCTACTACTACTACTACTACTGCCACTACTGCTACAACTACTAATACTACTCCTACTGCATCTACTACTACTACTACGGCTACTACTACTGCTGCTATTGCTACTTCTAGTACTACTTTTTCTCGTACTACTACTAATTTTGTTACTAGCATTGCTACTTCTACTACTACTACTACTTCTACTACTGCTACTGCTACAACGACTACAACTACTGCTGCTACTATTGCTACTAGTATTGCTACTGTTACAACTACTACGATTGCTACTACTGCTACTACAACGACTACTATTATGACTACAACTTTGACTACTGCTGCTACTGTTGATTCTACTGCTACAACAATAACTACTACTACTAATGTTGCTACTACTATAACTAATATGATTGCTACTACTAATGCTACTGGTACTACTACTGCTGCTCCTACGGCTACTACTGCTACTACTGCGACTTCTACAACTTCTACAACTATAGCAACAACAACTACTGCTACTACTACTACTACTACTACTACTACTATAATGACTACAACTACTACCACAACACTACCACTTTCGCTGCTATTACTGCTACTACTAGTACTACTACAACTACAGTTGCTGGGACTACTGCTACTACTGCTGCTGCAACTACAACAACTACTACTAATACTACAACAGCAACAACAACAACAACTACTACTCTTCTAGTACTACTACAACTACTACTCTTGTACAACAACTACTACCGTTACTACTTCTTCTTCTACTACAACTACTGCAACTATTACTACTATGACTTAACCTGCCCTGTGTGGCTTATCACAAAGTTTTATCCCAGTTGCTAGCCTAGCAAGAAAACTATTGCGCTACCGTCGACTGCCTCGCGGTTACTTGGGGGATACTTTCTTCGAAACCAATATTCGATTAAAGATACCTCGCAACAAAATTCTCAATTCGATTATGCAAACTTTGACCTCTACTACTACTATTGCTACTGCTACTATTGCTACTACTACTACTACTCCTCCTGCTACCACCACGACTACAACTATAATTAATACTCCAACTACTGGTGCAGCTGCTACTCCTACTTCTACTACTACTATTACTACTGCTACTACTACTACTGCAACTAATACAACAACAACAACAACTACTCCTACTGCTATTACTCAGCTACTACTTCTACTACAACTACTGCTACTACTACTACTACTACTACTTCTGCCACTACTACAACTACTTGTACTACTACTACTACCAATACTACTAGTACTAGAAGTGGTACTACTACTACTACCACTACTAGTAGCAGTACTACTATCACTACCAATACTACTCCTGCGACTACTACTACAATGACAACAACAATAACTAACACTATAGCTGCTTCTACTATTTCTACAACTGCTACTTGTATTACTACTACTATAACTACTACAACATCTACTACTACTACAACTACAAGTACTACTACTACCACAACTAATACTACTACGATTACTACAACTACTACTATCATTACTACTACTACATCTACTACTGCGACTACTACTGCTACTACTGGAGCTATTACTGCCACTACCACTACTACTACTATACCTACAAATACTACAGCTGCTACTGCTGCTACTCCTATTACTACTACTTTTAGTACTCTTCTGCTACTACGACTACTACCACCGCCACCACCACCGCCACCACCACAACTACTACTGCAACCACTACATCAGCTATTACTATTACTACTAATACTACTAACATGACTACAACAAATACTACAACAATAACTACTACTGCTACTAGTACTACCACCACTACTTTAGCTACTACTATTACTATTGATACTACTAACATGACTACAGCAAATGCAACAACAACAACTACTACTTCTACTGCTACTACTGGCACTATGCAACAGCTGCTGCAACTACTGCATCTACTACAAATATTACTAGTACTACTATGACTACTACTACTACTACTACTACTACTACTACTACTACTTCCACGACTACAACTACTATTACTACTACAACAACTACTACTACTGCTACTACTGCTACTACTACCACTGCTACTATTGCTACTGCTACTACTACTAATACTACTACTTCTACTTCCACTACTACTACTTTTGCACCTAGGACTAAAACTACTCCTACTACGAATACTACTACTACTACTACTACAACTACGTCTACTGCTACAACTGCTACTGCTATAGAAACTACTACCACTGCTACTGTTGCTAATGCTATAACTTCTATCACTACTACTGCAACAACTACTACAACCACTACTACTAATGCTTTTACTACAACTTCTAGTATTACTACTGCTTCTACTCCTACTACTTCTGCCACTACTACTTATACAACAACAACTACTACCACTGCTTCTACTACAATAACTCCTAATACTACCATGCTGCTGCTACCGCTATTACTAATACTGCTACTGCTACAACTGCTGTTGCTACTGCTGCTGCTACTACTATTGCTAGTACTGCACTACTTGTATGGCTACTGCCTCCGCTACTACTGCTAAGACTATAATAACTACTACTACAATCACTACTACTACTCCTATTACTAGTACGACTACTTTTTTTGTTGCCGTTAGTACAACTATCACTACTGCTACTACTACTACTACTATAGCTACTACACTACAACTACTACTATTGCTCCTAGTATTACTACTTTTGCTGCTCCTATTACTACTAGTACTACCTCTACTACTACTAGTGCTGCTACTACAACTATTGTAATTACTCCCACTTCTAATACTGCTACCACCACTACTGCTACATTTACTGCTACTGCTACTACTACTACTACTACAGCAGCTACAACTGCTGCTACTAATACTAATACTACTATTATAGTTACCACTCCTACCATTACTGCTCCTAGTACTACAACCACTATAGCTACTACTACTAAGAATGCTACTACTGCTACTACAACTATTACTTCTACTATTATTACTACTACAACTATAACTACTCGTACTACTACTACCGCTACTACTACTGCTGCTGCTGCTGCTGCTGCTATTACTATAACTACAGCTACTACTACTGTAGCTATTACTACTATGACTTTTACTGCTTATGCTACATTACTGCCACTCCTACTACTACCACTACAACTACTTCAACTGTGACTACTACTAGTACTACTACTGCTACTACTATCACTGTTACTACTACAACTATAATAGTGTCTACTAATACAACAACTATCACTATTGCGGCTACTAATACTACTAGTACTACTACCACAACTGCTACTCCTACTATTGAATTTACTACTACTATTGCTGCTGCTACAACTACAATATTGCTATTGCTTCTACAATAATTACTATAATAACTACCACTGCTACTACTGCTACAACTATTGCTGCTTCTACTACTAACACTAGTGCTACTACTACTGCTACTACCACTACTACTACTACTACTACTACTACTAATGCTACTGCTACTCCTACAACTACTGCAGTTGCTACAAGTGCTACTAGTACAAGTTTTTTTACTCCTACTGCTACTTCTACTAAGACTACTGCTACTACAACTACTACAATTACTACTACACCAACAATGGCTACTAGTACTACCACTATTATAACTACTACTATATTTACTACTCCTACTGCAACTACTGCTACTATTACTTCTATGACTACTACTACAACTACTATTTCTACTTGTGGTTCACATAGTGGCTGTAGTAGCTGTAGTAGTAGTTTTAATAGTCATAGTAGTAGAAGCAGTAGGAGTACTAGTAGTGGTAGTTGTTCTAGTAGTAGTAGTAGAAGTAATAGAAGTAGTAGTAGTCATAGTTGTAGCATTAGTAGTAGTAGAAATAGTAGTCATAGTATTATTATTAGTAGTAGTAGTAGCTGCAGTAGTACTAGCAGTAGTAGCAACAGTAGCTATAGTAGTAGTCGCAGCAGCAGTAATAGTAGAACTAATAGAAGTAGTAGACTAGGTATAGGCGTAGCAGTAGTTGTGTAGGAAAATTTGTAGTAATTGTAGTAGTAGTAATAGTTATAGTAATAGTAGTACTAACAATAGGAGCAGCAGTAGTAGTCGTAGGAGAAATAGTAGCATTGGTAATAGTAATTGTAGTCATAGGAGTAGTAGTAGTTGCGATATGAGTAGTAGTAATGGTAGTAGCTGTAGTAGTAGTATTAGTAGTAGTGGTAGGAGCAGTAGCAATTCTAGAAGTAGTAGTTGTAGTAGTAGCGTACTAGTTGTAGCAGTAGTAGTACTAGTAGTCATCATGGTACTAGTAGTAGCAGGAGTAGTTGTAGTTGTAGTAGTAGTAGTAAAAATAGTAGTCATAATAGTAGTTGTAGTAGTTGTAGTTGTTGTAGTAGTGGTGGTGGTGGTGGTGGTGGTGGTGGTGGTAGTGGTAGCGGTAGCAGCAGCAACAGTAGTGTTATTAGTATTAGTGGTTGTATTAGTAGTAGTTGTTGTTGTAATAGAAGCGGCAACAGTAGTAGTAGTAGTAGTAGTTGTTGTTGTTGTACTATTAGTAGTAGCAGCAACAATAGTATTATTAGTATTAGTGGCTGTATTAGTAATAGTTGTTGTTGCAATATTGATAGCAGTGGTAATTTTAGTAGTAGCAGTAGTAGTAGTAGTAGTAGTAGTAGTAGTAATCGTAGTAGTAGTTGTTGTTGTTGTTGTTGTTGTTGTTGTAGTGGAAGCTGCAGTAGCAGCAATAGCAATATTATTAGTATTAATGGTTGTATTAGTAGTAGTTGTAGTAGTAGTAATATTAGTGGTAGTAGTAGTAGTTGTTGTTGTTGTTGTTGTAGTAGTAGTATTAGTAGTAGTAGCAGTAGGAGTACGAATAGTAGTAGTAGTAGTATGAGCAGCAGTACTTGGAGCAGTGGTAGTAGCAGTAGGAGTAGGAGTTGGAATAGTAGGAGAAGTAGTAGTAGTAGTAGGAATAGTAGAAGTAGCAGTAGAAGTAATAATATTAGTGTTAGTTGTTGTTGTTGTTGTAGTAGCAGTAGCAGTATTAGTAGTAGCGGTCATAGTGGCAGTGGTAGAAGTAGTAGTAGTTGTAGTAATAGTAGTTGTAACAACAGTAGTAGTAGTAGTAGTTGTAGTAGCCGAAGTAGTTGCTGTAATAGCAGCAGCAGCAGTAGTGGTAGTAGTTGGAGTGTTAGGAGTTGTAGTAGAAGTAGTAGTAGTAGTGGTAATAGTAGTAATCACAGCAGTGGTAGTGGGAGTAATAGTAGTATTAGTCATAGTAGTAGTTGGTGTTGTAATAGTGTTATTATTAGTGGCAGTAGTAGTAGGAGGAGAAGGAGTGGTAGCTGAGTAGTAGTAGTAGTAGTAGTAGCAGTAGTAGTACTACTAGCAATCCTAGAAGTAGTAATAGTCGAACAAGTATTAGTAGTAGGAGAAGTAGTAGTTGCGGCAGTAGCTATAATAGTAATAGCTGTATTTGTAGTACCCGCAGTAGTAATAGTATCAGAATTTGTAGCTATAGCAGTAACAAAATAGTACGCGCAATGGTAGTAGTAGTAGTAGTCGCAGCAGCAATAGAATTACAACTACTCCTACCACTTCCCCTACTACTACTATGACTACCACTTCTACTGCTACTGCTACTATTATTACTACTTCTACACCTATTCCTACTCTTGCTACTACTACTGCTGCTACTCCTACTACTACTACCCCTAATCCAGCTGTTGTTGCAGCTACTACTGCAACTTCTGCTACTTATGCTGCCGCTGCTGCTGCTGTTACTTCTACTGCCACGCCTACTATGACTACTAGTCTTACTACTACTTCCACCACCACTACTACTACTTCTGCTGCTATTACTATGAATACTACTATGACTCTATTGCTTCTACTACTACTTTTATTACTAATACTAATACAATTACAACTACTTCTATGACTATATTATTCCTATTGCTACTACTACTACTACAGCTGCTGCTATTACTATTACTATTACTACTACTACTCCTACTACCATTACTACTACTACTACTACTACTACTACTACTACTACTCCTACTACTACTACCATGACTGCTCCTACTACTACTCCAACTGCTACTCCTCCTCCTACTACTATTGCTAGTATTACTACTTTAACTCTAATCGTACTACTACTACTCCACTACTAATTATCAATTATTGCTGCTGTTTGTACAACTACTACTACAACTACTACAACAAATACTACACTTACTACTACCGCTACTACTACTACTACTACTACAACTATTACTCCTACTGCTACTACTACTACTACAACAACAATTATTACTACTACTACAACTAGTACACGTTCTAGTACTGTTACTACTACTACTGCTACTGCAAGCTCCTTCCACTACTGCTATTGCTACTAGAACTACAACTCCCTACACTGCTCCTACTGCTACTACTACAACTTCTATTACCCTCACTGCTACTACAACTATTACTACAACAACAACAATTACTGCTGCTACGACGACTACTTCGACTACTACTCCTTCTACTACTACTTCTACTCCTACCACTACTGCTACTGCTGCTATCAGTACCACTACTTTAACTCCTATTACTACCACTACTCCAACTACTACTACTCTAATTACAACGACTACTACTACTACTACTATTACTAATACTACTACTTCTACTACTTCTACTACTACTGCTACGACAACTGCTACTACTACTACCATTATTTCAACTACTACTATTCCTACTACTACTCCCACTCCAACTCCTAATACTATTACTACTACTTCAGCTACTAGTACAACTAATACTATTACTACTGTTACTACAACAACTACTACCACTCCTTTTAACACTATTACTGCTACTACTATTGCTACTACAATTACTAGTACCACTCATACTATTACTTCTAATTCTACTATTGCTAGTACAACTAGCACTATGACTGCGAATGCCAATGCTACAACAACAATAATAACTACTACTATTGTAGCCGCCGCTGCCGCAGCTATTGTTACTACTACTACTGCTAATACCACAACAACAACAACAACTACTACAACTATTTCTACTATTTCTCCCACTACTACCACTACAACTTCTACTACTGCAACAACTACTACGACTACTTCTGCTGCTACTACTACTTCTACTACTACTCCTACAACAACAACTACTACTAATATTGCTACTACTGCCACTGCTACATCGGCCACTACATCTACCACAACAAAAATCGCTCCTACTTCTACAACTACAGCTAGAAGTACTACTCCAACTCCTACTACTACAACTATAACCTCTGCTACTACTACCACTACTGCTAGTGCTTGAGCAACTACTACTACTACTGCTTGAGCAATTACTACTACTAGTATTACTTCTACTACTATTACTGCTGCTTCTATTGCTTCTACTTTTGCCACTACCCCAACTACTTCTGCTACTACTACACCTACTACTACTATTGCTACTACAACTATTTCTATTACTATTACTACCACTATTACTACTTCTGCTATTACCGCAACTATTGCAACTACTACTACTATTACCGCTACTACAACTTCTATTACTACTGCTCCAACTATTTATACAGCAACCACTAGTATTACCAACATTACTGCAACTACCACTGCTGCCACTGCTGCTGCTGCTACTACTACTGCTCCTCCTCCTCCAACTGCTACGACTACCACTACTACTCGTACTACTACTACCACAACTCCTCCTATTATTGCAACTACTCTTACTACTGCTACGACAACTATTACTATTGTTGCGGCTAGTACTACAGCAACTGTGGTTCCCACTACTACTACTACTACCACCACCACTATTACAACATCTACTGCTGCTGCTACTATTTCTCCTCTTTCTACTACTACTGCTACTACTAGTACTACTAGTACTACTGCTACTACTATCGCTACTACTACTGCTCCTACTACTTCTACTACTACTACTACTAGTACTACTACTCCTACAACAACAACTACTACTGTAACTGCTGCTACTACTGCTACCACTGCGATGACTCCGTCTAATGCTACGACTGCTACTGCAACTACTGTTTCTCCTATTACTACTACTACTATAGCCACTACTGATACTACTACAACTACTGCGACCCTTGGAACTACTACTATAACCTCTACTACTGCTACTACTAATACTACAACTACTACTACTGCTTCAACAGCTACTTCCGCTACTGCAACTACTATTACTTCCACTACCTCTACTACAACTGTTACTACTGCTACCACAGTTGCTACTATCACTATTACTGCTACGATTACTATTACCACAGCTACTATTATTTCTAATATTGCTACTACAACAAATACTAATACTACTATTACTGCCGCCGCCGCTAGTATAACTGCAACTACTTCTGCTACTGCTACTATTGCTAGTACTACTTTTACTACTACTACTGCTGCTACTATTATTGGTACAACCACTGCTGCTACTATTATTGGTACAACCACTGCTGCTACTACTAGTACTACAACTATTGCTACTACTAGTACTACTACTCCTCCTCCTCTTGCTAATACTACTACAACTACTGTAGCGGGAACTTCTAAAAATACTACTAGTACTGCTACAACTACTGCTCCAACAACAACAATTACTGCTACTCGTGCAACTAGTACTACTACTACAACAACTGCTACACCTACAACAATTACAACTAATACTATAACTTATTGTACTACTACTATTACTACTTCTTCTGATACTACTACTAGGAATTCTACTAGTACTCATATTATTTCGCCGGCTACTACTATTGTTGTAACTACTACTATTACCTCTACTACAACTACCACAACAACTACTACTACTGCTACTACAACTACCACTCCTACTACTATTACTACTGCTTGAACTACAGCTATGCCTACCAAAACTACTACGACTACTACTACCACTACTACTGCAGCTCCTACTATTAGTACTACTACTGCAGCTCCTACTATTAGTACTACTACTACTACTACTGTTACGCCTACTACGGCTACTACTATCACAAATACTATAAATACTATTACTGTTGCAGCTGCTGCAGCTATTACTGCTACCAATACTACTTCACCAACTACTAGTACTACTACCGCTACTACTCCTGCGAATATTGCTATTGCTACAGCCACAACTACTCCTCCTACTACAACTACTACTACAATTACTACTGTTGCAACCACTGCTACTAGTACTACTACCACCACTACAACTACCACTAGTGCTACTGCTACTACTGCTACACCTAATATTTCTACTACTCCTACTATGACTACTACTACACCTACTGCTGTGTTTCTACTGCAACTAGTACTACTACTAGAATTGCTTTTGCAACTACTACTACTATTGTTGCAGCTACTACTACTATTACTGCTACTGCTACTGCTGTTGCTGCTTCTACAACTATTGCCACTACTATCACTATAACAACAACTACTACCACAACCACAACAATTTCTATTACTACTACTACAACAACTATTACAACTATTACTACAATTACTACTACTGCTGCTACCATACTACGGCTACTACTACTACTACTACTACTACTCCTCCTACTACTACTACTACTACTACTACTACTACTACAACTGCTACAACAACAACAACTACTACTACTACTATGAATACTACTACTACTACTGCTACCACTACTATGGCTACGACTACTAGTGCTACCACTACTGCTACCACTGCTACAGCTACTACTACTGCTGCTGCTGCTGCTGCTGCTACTACTACTACTGCTACTACTACTACTTGTACTACTACTACAGATACAACAACTACGACTACTACTACGACTGCCACTACTACTTCTGCTACTACTGCTGATACTACTACTACTATTACTACTGTTGCTACTACTACTATTAATACTACAACTATGACTACTACTACTATTATAACTACAACTACTACCACTAGTAATATTTCTACTTTTCCCACAATAACAACTTATACTCCTTCTCCCACTACTATAACTGCTGCGACAACTACTACTACTACCACCACCACCACTACTACTACTACCACCACCACTACTGCTACTGCTACTGCTACTATTACCACTAGAAGCTCTACTACTTCTACTGTTGCTACGACTGCTACAACTACATCTAATACTACTATTGCTACTACTACTACTTTAGCGACTACTACGACTACTACAACACTGCTACTTCTGCTGCTGTTGCCACAACTACTAGTTTTACTACAACTATAGCTGCTGCGACTACTGCTACTACTACTGCGGCTGCTCTTACGCCTACTACTATTGCAGCGGCTACAACTAATACTAGTACTAGTATTACTACTACTACTAATACTACTACGACTACCACCCCTACAATTACTATTATTGCTAATGCTATAATTATTATTACTACTACTCTAACTCCTACTATTACTACGACTAATACTAGTACCACTATTGCTACTACTACTTCCTCTACTTCTATTGCAACTCCTACTACTACTCCTACTACTAATGCTATTGCTGCTACTACTACAGCTATTTCTAGTACTATTTCTACTACTGCCACTACAACTAATACTGCTACTACTCCTGCTACTACTACTACCACTAGTACTAGTACTAGTACTACTACTACTACTTCCACTACTCCTGCTACTTCTACTACGAATACTACTAGTAATTTTACCACTACTACTGCTATGACTACTACTACTAGTACTAGTACTAGTACTAGTACTACCACTACTACTACTACTACTACTACTAGGACTACTACAACTTCTGCTACGAATACTACTAGTAATTTTACCACTACTACTGCTATGACTACTACTACTAGTACTAGTACTAACTAGTACTACCACTACTACTAACTACTACTACTAGGACTACTACAACTTCTGCTACTATACTACTAATACAACTACTACCACTACTACAACGCACTACTGCTACTCACCACAACTTCGACAGCTACTTTACTACAATTTCTACTACTACTACGGCTACTACAACTACAAAGTACTACTACTATACCACCACCACTACCACTACTACAGCTACAACAACTGCCACTACTTATACTCCCCGAGCTACTAGTTCTACTATTATTGCTACTTCTACTACTGCCATTGCTACTACGACTATTACAACTACGCCTACTCCAAGTCCTACTGCTACTACTATTCCGACTACAACTTCTGCGAATACTACCACTACAAGTACTACTACTGCAGTTGTTGTAGCTACTACTATAGTTGCAACTACTTCTACAACTATTACTTCTATTAATGCTACGAATACTACTGCCGCTACAATTACGACTATTATTAGTACTACTGTTCTTGCTACTACTACTCTGACTACTGCAAGTAGTACTACTTGGACTACTACTACTACGACTGCTACTACTACTACTACGGCTACTATTTCTTCTACCACTACTACTCTTGCTACTACAACTACAGTTCCCACTACAACTTCTGCTAATAACACTACTATCACTACTACTATTACATCTACTACTGCTGCTACTACAACTACGACTAATACTCCTACTGTGGTAGCCACTACTGCTGTCGCAAAAACATCTGCAACTACTACTCCTATTCTTGCTACGAATACTACTACCACCACTACTATGGCTACCGCTACTACTACAACTACTACTACAACTGCTACTGCTACTACTCCTGCTACTACTTCAATGACTACTACTTCTAATTTTACTACAACTACTCTAGCTACTATTACTACTATAACTACTACAATTATGAGTAATCCTACTATAATAACTACTACTACAACTACTACTACTACTACTATGACAACTACCACTACTATCACCTCGACTACTACAAATATTGCTTCTGCAGCTACACTACTAGTGCTTGTACTACTTGTACTACTACTGCTACTACTACTTGTACTACTACTGTTGCTGCTGCTACTGTTGCTGCTACTTTTATTGCTGCTACTACTACTACTACTACTACTACTACTGCTGCTGCTGCTACTACTACTACTTTTACTACTACTACTACTACTACATCTACTACTACTGCTATAATACTACTACAACTACAACTACTAGTGCTACAGCTATAGCTACACCAACTATGACTACTACTATTACTACTACTACAACAACAACAACAATAACAACAACTACTACTACTACTTCTACAACAAGTACTATTGGTAATACTACTCCTATGATTATTGCAAATACAACAACAACAACAACTACTACTACTACTACTCCTCTTACTAGTATAATGCTACTGCTGCAACTACTTCTGCAACTGCTACTACAATTACTAGTACTACTATGATGACTACTACTACTAGTACTACTTTTACTACTATTACTATTAGTACTACTACTACTACCACTAGTACTACAAGTACTCCTGCTACAACTACTACTATTACCTCTACTACTACTACAAATCCTTCAACTACTACTACGACTCTAATCCTACTACAACTATTGCTACTACTAATACTACTAATAATACTACTCCTACTCCTACGACTACTAGAACTACTATTACAACCACTAGCAACTATGACTACTACTACAACTATAACTACTTCTACTGCTGCTACAACGACTGCTACTAGTACTACCATTACTGCTACAACTACTATTAGTACTACTATTGCTACTAATGCTGCTACTGCAACTACTAATACAGCTATTGTTGCAATGGCAAATACAGTACTACAAACATTGCTCCCGCTACTACTGCTACTGCAATTGCTACTGCAACAACTAATACAGCTGCTGTCGCTATATCTACTACTACTACTGCTCCTACTAATTCTGTTGTTGTTGCTGCTACTACTGTTGCTATGACTCCAACTCCTGCTACTTCTACTTATACTACTATTGCTGCTACTACTGCTTCTACTAGTACTACTACTATTGCCACTGCTTCTACTATAACTTCCACTAGCACTACTGCTACTACTTATGCTACTACTACTACCACTACTACTGCTGCTGCTGCTGTTACTACTACTTTGGCAACTAATTCTACAACTACTACTAGTGCTATTACTACTATTACAAAAACAACAACTACTACTACTACGACTGCTGCTGCTGCTACTACTACTAGTCGTAATACTACTATCGCCACTAATGTTGCTGTTCCTATTGCTGCTACAACAACTACTACTACAACTGCTACGGCGATTACTACTATTGCTATAACTACTACTTCTGCTGCTACTACCACAGGGACTACAACTACTACTACTACAACAACTACTATTGCGGCTACTACTACTACTATGATTTATGCTACTACTACTGCTACTTCTACTAATAATACTAGTAATAATGCTACAACTACTACTGCAACTTCTACTATTACTACTAATACTACTAGAATAACAACAACTACAACTACTGCTACTGCTGTTGTTGCTATTGCTTCTACTTCTACTACTGCTACTACTACTACATCTGCTACCACTTCTGCTACTGCTATTACTACCACAGCACTATACTTCTACTGTCTCTACAACTACTATTACTACTACTTCTGCTACTTCTGCTACAACTACCACTGTTACTACTACTATTACTACTATAAATACAACAACTATTACTACTACAATTACAACTACTACGATAAAAACTACTAATACTACTTTTCCAATAGTAACAAGTACCACTACCTCTCTTACTACGATGACTCGTACTACTGCTACTACTACTTCTTCTACTACTGCTACTGTCGCTACTACTATTACAACTACTTCTACTACTAATACTGCTACTGCTACAACTACTACGTCTACTACTACAACTACTTCTACTCCTTCTACTATTACTACTATTACAATTACTCCAAACACTTCTACTATAGCTACTACTATTACTACAACCACTACAACTACTCCAATTACTACTTCTATTCCTACTACGAATACTAATACTTCTGCTACTACTACTACTACTACTAATTCTACTATTCTTACAACTATTACTTTTGCTATTTCCGCTTCAGCTACTACTACTACCACTACAACTCCTCCAACTACTACTACCATTACTACTCTTTGTACTACAACCACTACTACTACTACTATCACTACTAACACTAGTATAACTACTTCTACTACCACAACATCAACAACAACAAAGACTACTACAACTACTACCTCTATGACTACTAATACTACTAGTGCAGTTGCTACAACTACAACTACTACTATTACTACAACTACTACTATTACTACTACTACTACTACTGCTACTATTACTACTACTATTATTACTACTACTACTACCACCACTACTACTTCTACTACGGTGACTACTACTAATACAACTACTGCTACTACTATTGCTACTACTACAACTCCTATTGCTACGATTACCACTGCTACAAAGACTGCTACTGCTGCTACTACTACTTCTAAAACTACTCCTATTACTACTACTTTTGTTACTACTGCAACTCCTCCTTCTACTACTATGACTCCTACTATTACTACTACTACTACTATTACTACTACTACTACTACTACAACAACTACTGCTACAACAACAACAACAACTACTACTACTACTACTACTGCAACTCCTCCTTCTACTACTATGAGTCCTATTGCTACTACTACTACTACTACTACTTCAACTCCTACTGCTACAATAACAACTACTACCACTATGTCAACTACGGCTACCAAAACTATTGTTACTACTACTACTACTACTATTACTACTACTACTACTACAACTACTCCTCCTCCTTTTACTACAACTACTACGACTACTACAACTACTACTACCACAACCACTACTACTGCTTCTTCTACTACTACTACTGCTACTTCAACTACTACTACTACAACTACGACTTCTTCTATTACTACTATTGCTGATGCTGCTACTGTAACTACTTCTACTGCGACTGCCACTGTTACAACTACTATTACTACTACTACTACTACTACGACTATTGCAACTACAACAACAACTACTACTACTACTACTACAACTTCTTCTACAATAACTTCTACTACTACTACTGCTACTTCTACTACTACTACTACAGCTACAACTACCACTACTACTAGTACTACCACTGCTACAGCGACTACTACTACTTGTACTACTGCCACTATTACTGCTGCTATGCTACTACAAGTCCTACTACTGTAGCTACTATTACTGCTGCTACTACTGCTGCTGCTACTCCTACCATAAGATATACTATAACTGCTACTAGTACAACTACTATTACTACTAATACTGCTACTAGTGCCACTACAAATGCTACTACTACAACTACTACAACAACTACTTCTACTACTACTGCTACTACTTCTACTACTACTGCTGCTACAACTGCTACAATAGCTACTATTTCAACTACTATTGCTACTACTACTACTATTACTACTACTTCTACTACTATTTCTACTACTACTTCGGCTACTTCTACTACTACCAGTACAGATATCGCTTCTACTACTAGTAGTACTACTGCTGCTCCTACGACTACTGCCACTGTACTACTACTACTGCTAGTGCTACTACTACTACTACTAGTACTACTGTTACAACTACTGCGGCTAAAACAACTGCTACTTCAACAAGAATAACTACTACTATTATAACTACTACCACTACTATAGCTACTACTTTTCCTACCACTATAGCTACTACTACGACTGCTTCGGCTCCTCCTCCTACTACTACTACTACTATTATTATTACTACTACTACTACTACTGTACTATTATTACTACGACTACTACTACTACTACTACTACTACTATGGTGGATTCTACTACTAGTACAACCGCTACTACTATTACTACTACAACAATAACAACAACAACTACTGCTGCTACAAATCCTGTTTCTATGACTACTAGTCCTACTACTACTACTACTGCGACTACTGTTATTACCACTGCTTCGAGAACTACTACTACGACTCCTATTGCTACGACTACTAATCCTAGAACTACCACTACTTCCAATACATCCACTACAACTACTACAACAACTACTGCTGCTGCTGCTTCTACTACAACTACTACTGTAGCTACTACTACTACTATTACTACTACAGCTCTTGCTACTACCACTACAGCTACTACTACTGTTACCACTACTTCTAAAACTACTACTACAACTCCTATTGCAACGACTACTACTCCTACTACAACTACTTCTGATAGTACTCTACTACTACGACTACTACTACTACTACAAATACTTCTACTACTACTGCTACTGTTAATACTACTACATTGACACTACTACTCTATAATAGCAAGCACAGCTACTACTTCTGCTACTGCTCTTGCAACTACTAATGCTGCTACTCTTGCAACTACTACTACTATAATGACCGTTACCACGACTACTATGAGTGTTACTATGAATACTATTGTGACAACAACCATAACATCTTTTGCTACTACTAATAGTACTACTGCTAGTATGACTACCACTATGACAATAGCTACAACAACAACTACTACTAAAACTAAAACTACTTCTACTACTACTACTACTACTACTACTACTACTACTACTACTTGTACTACTACAACAACTACTACTTGAATTACTACTACTACTACTATTACTACTACTACTACTATTACTACTACTACTACTACTACTATTACTACTACTACTACTACAACAACTACTACTACTACTATTACTACTACTATAATAAGAACAACAACAACTACTACTACTACTAATACTACTACTATAGCTACTACTACTAGTACTACTACTACAACCTGCTACTGTTGTTGCCACTACTTCGATTGCCACAACAGTTGCTATTGCTAATACAATCACTACTACTACTACCACTACATCAACTACTACTAATACTGCTAGTGTGGCTACAACAAAGACTACTACTACTACAACAACTACTACTACTATTACCACTTCTGATACAACTAGTAGTACTACTACAACAACAAATACTAGTACTACCACTACAACTATTGCTACTAATGCCACTACTACTACCGCTACTACTGCTGTTACTACTATTAGGACTGCTACTACTAGTACTACTACTTCTACTACTACTTCTACTACTACTACTATAATTTCTACTACTAATATAGCTACTGCTATAACTATTGCTACTGCTACAACTACTACTACCACCATTGTTGCTTCTACTACAGCTACGACTACTACTACTAGTACTACTACTACTGCTACTGCTACAATTGCTACTACTACTTCTATTGCTACTACTACTACTAATACTGCTATTACGACTACTACAACTCCCGTTGCTACTAGTCCTTTTGTCGCTACTACTGCTGCTGCTGCTACTACTGCTACTGATACTATTACTACAACTACTACTGTTGATGTTGTTATGGCTGCAACTGCTTCTACTACTACTACAACTACTAGTTCTGCTACTACTAAGACAACTCATACTATTATCGCTACTGCTTCAACTACTGCTACTGCAACTGCTACTAATACTACAATAACTACTACTAGTACTAATATTGCTGCTACTACTACTCTTGCTACTACTACTACTATTAATACTGCTACTACTACTACTACTTCTTCTGCTATTGCGGGTACTACTGCTACTAATACTACAACCTCTTCTTCTACTACTACTACTACTACTACTACTACTGCTACTATTGCTACTTCTACTAGTACTATTACTACAACAACTGCCACTAATGCATCAACTGCTACTGCTGCTAATACTACTCATACTACTACTACTACTTAATACTTCGGTTACTACTATTACTACTACAACCACTACTACTTCTACAACTATTACATCTACTGCTACTACTCCTACTGCTACAACACCTTCTACTGCTACTACTAATTCTCTTCTCCTAGTACTACTTTTTCTAATTCAACTACTACTTATAATACTACTAATACTACTATTACTAGAAACACCACTACAACTACTGCTACTAGTTCTACTACCACTACCACTACTCCTAATACTACTACACCTAAAATAGCTACTACTACTACTAGAACCACCACTACAACTACTGCTACTAGTTCTACTACCACTACCACTACTCCTAATACTACTACACCTAAAATAGCTACTACTGGTACTACTATTATTACTTCTATTACTACTACCACCACCACATCTACTGCTGCAACTGTTTCAATGACTACTACAACTACAACTACTACTGCTACTACTACTACTATAACTACTGCTACTACTACCGCTACAACGTCAACTGCAACTGCTACTTCTACTACTGCTTCTTCTACTAATGCTAATTCTACCTCTACTACTACTCGTACTACTAATACTACGTCTCCGGCTACAACTACTACTACTATTACTACTGTGACTACCACTACTACCACTACTATTACAATCACCACTACCACCACTACTACAACAACCACTACTATTACTACTACTATTGATAATAAGACTGCTACCACTACTACTACTGCTAATACTACTACTACTACATCTACAATTACAACAACAATTACTAATATTACAACTACAACTACTACTACGACAGGTACTACTACTCTGACTTTTGCCACAATTACTGCTATTACTACTATTACTTCTGCTGCTATTACTATTACTACTATAGCCTCTACTACTACTGCTACCAATACTACTACTATTGCTACTACTACTACAACAACAACAACAACAACAATAACAACTACTACTACTACTACTGCACCTACTACTACTGCTACGACTACTACTACTACGACTCCTGCTACTACTATGATTACTACTACTACTATTGCAACTACTACTAATACAACAGCAACAACATTTCTACTACTACTGCTACTGCTACTGCTACTGCTGCTACAATTATCACTATTACTAACACAAGTACTATTGCTACTACTATTACTACTACTACTAGTGTTGCAACTACTACTACTTCTACTACCACTACTACTACTACTACAACATTGATTACCACTACAGCTACTACTGCTACTACTTCTACTACTACTGCAACTACTACTCCTACTACGACTACTACTACTACTGCTGCCACTACTTCCCCTACTACTACAAGTACTGCTACTAGTACGACAACAACAACAACTACTACTACGCCTACTGCTACTGCAACTGCTACTCTAATTACTACTACCAATACTACTACTTCTGCTACTACTACTACTATTACTACTACAACTACTACTAGTACTACTACTACTACTACTACTACTTCAACTACTTCTATTTCTACTTATACCGCTGCGACTGCCATAACTTCTACAACAGCGACTACTGCCCCTACTACTGCAACTACTGCTACTACTACTACTACTTCTAATAATCCAACCATGCCTACTACTACTACTGCTATTGGCATAATGACTACAACAACTGCTACTACTACTGCTACTACCACTGCTACTTCTACCACTAGTATGACTGCTTCTACTACTACTATAATTATTACAATTGTTACTATTGCTACTACCACCACAACTACTACTGCTACTGCTACCATTAGTTCTATTGCTACTACTACTACTGCTATTACTACTGCCACTACAACAACTACTACTACTACAACTACAACTTTTGCTGCTGTGGTTACTACTACTACTACTTCTATTACCTACAACTACAAGTGCAACAACAACTACAACTGCTTCTATTACTGCTATTACTACTACTACAACAACTACTTCTACTACTACAACACAAATATTTCTGTTGCTATTGCCACTACTACCAATGCCACTATGACTGCAGTTGCGGCTACTACTGCTACTACTGCTGCTGCTACTCTTGCAACTACAAATACTACAACTACTACTACAAAGACCACTACTATTACTATTACGAGTATTCCTACTACCACTGCGATAACAACAACAACTTCTTTTGCTACTACTACTCGTACAATGGCGACTGCTGCTTCTACTACTTATGCAACGGCTACTCGTGCTGCTACTACTACAACAGCAACTACTACTACTACCACTACTACAACAACTACTACTACCACCACTACTACTACTACTACTTCTAGTACTACTACTACTACTACTAAAACACCAACTACTGCTACTACTAATATGACTACTACTAACACTACTATTACTTTTTTGTTGTTGCTACTTAGCTAGTACAAT
>RXID01001665.1:0-14882 GCA_005019695.1 Trichopus zeylanicus subsp. travancoricus | reverse complement strand
ATTCAGAAGTCAAGGGGCCATGACAAATGATTTGATTCACTCTTCTATTTAAACTTAGGATTTACCTTACTTATTACCTTTCTATGTTTAAAATTCTCTTCATTAGGATGTCTTAGGTCTTATTCTCGGATTCCACCAACCCAAGACCAATTTTGGACTGAATCCTATTCAGTTTAGGACTTGGGAAGGATGAATCTTTATTTAGGATTTTATTTTCGTAGGTTAACTTATTTAGAACTTCTACCAACCCAAGTAATGGGTTTAAACTGAGTTATATTCAGTTTAGGACTTGGAAAACCAGAAACTTACGCTCCAAATTGGATTTCTGGTAATTTGTATAAAGTAGAGCCTTCAGTCCTATGGACGGGAGATAACTTTTATTCTCAATAAAGTTCTACTTTAGTGAATTTTCTCTCTTCCTTGTGGATTCAAGGAGTTCTTAACAGAGGCAACGGTGTTTTCCTCGTCTACCACGCTTGTTGCTACGTCAAGTTTTTACGATCATTTTCCATCTGTTATCAAGTACAAATCTGGCAGTTCAAATGTAGTGGCAGATGCACTATCTAGGAGACATGCATTGCTCTTATGCTCAATGTGAAATTGCTTGCATTTGAAATGATATAGGAAGGTTGTGGACCAATATGTAAAACATGATGGCTTTCTTTCAAGGCTGAGAAATTATGCATTCCTCAGAGTTTTTGTTAAGAGAGCTTTTAATTCGAGAAGTTCATAGTGGTTGTCTTGCTGGTCACTTTGGGATTAACAAGAACTATGGTAATGCTACAGGGAACATTTCTATTGGCCAGGAATTATAAAGAATGGCCAAGCTATTGTCAACAGATGTATTGCTTGCCATAAGGATAAGTCATAGAATAATTCTCCAGGATGTGAGCATGTACACCCCTCTCCTAATTTCAGGAATCCCATGGACTGATGTGAGCATGGACTTTGTATTTGGTGGGAAGCCAAGAACACTAAGGGTAAAGGATTCTATTATGGTGGCAGGAGACTGATTTTCGAAAATGGCTCATTTTATTTCCTGTCACAAGGCAGATGATGCCTCTCACATTGCAGATTATTGTTCAAAGAGATTATTAAGCTTCATGGAGTTCCTAAAAGTATTGTTTCAGATCGTGGTGTGAAGTTCCTTACTTATTTCTGGGAGACATTGTGGAGAAAGTTAGGAAACAAGCTGTTGTTTAGCACCACATGTCATCCACAAACTGATGGGTAAACTGAGGTGGTAAATTGAACTCTATCAACCTTGTTGAGAACTTTGATAATCAAGAACTTGAAGAGTTGGGATGAACACTAGCACATGCAGAGTTTGCCTACAACAGTAGCACTCATTGCACTACAGGGAGTACTCCATTTGAGATTATTTATGGCCTCAATCCTATCACCCAAATTGATCTCACTCCACTTCCTCAGCAGGAAAGAGTTAATGAAAGAGCAAAAACAATGAAGATGCTACATGAGCAGATCCAGAGACAAATTGAGAAGAAGAATGAAGCCTACAAACAAGCAGCTGATAAGCATAGGAAAAAAGTTCAGTCTGCTCCAGGAAACTTGGTGGGGATTACTTGAGAAAAGAAAGGTTTCCAAGCAAGAGGAAGTCAAACTTGATGCCATGATCTGAAGGTCCATTCAAGGTATTGCAAAAAGTTGGAGAATATACTTTATAGGATAGACCTACTCGGAGACTTCAATGTTTCAGCTGCTTCCAATATTCATGATCTTTCGCCCTATCTCAAAAATGTAGACATGCTGGATTTGAGGACAAATTCTCCGCAACCAGCAGAGATTGATGCATCAGCTTTGTTCAGCTCCTATTTTATAGCACTACCAGACCTCCAAAGCTTTTTGAAACTGAGTGCAATGCTTCTGGAGTTGGAATTGGAGCTGTGCTATATCAAGAGGGTTGCCCTATTGCCTATTTCAGCGAGAGAAGTATCAGGTCCTTTATTAAACTATTCTACTTATGATAAAGAGTTTTTACACTATTATTCGTGCACTTGAGACAAGACAGCATTATCTTCTTCCAAAGGAGTTTGTCATCCACACTGATCATGAGTGGCCAAAGCATTTAAAAGAGCAATGTAAACTCAGAAGGGCGCATGCTCAGTAGGTTGAGATCTTACAATCATTTTCACCTATTATCAAGCACAAATCTGGCAGTTCAAATGTAGTGGTGGATGCGCTATCCAGAAGACATGCATTGCTCTCTATGCTCCATGTGAAATTGCTTGCATTTGAAATGATGAAGGAGTTGTACCAAACAGACCCAAATTTCTCTTCCATATATTCTTCTTCCTGTGATAAGAATGTTGTGGACAAATATTTCAAACATGATGGCTTTCTGTTCAAAGAAATTATGCATTCCTCAAAGTTCATTAAGAGAGCTTTTAATTCGAGAAGCTCATAGCGGTTGTCTTGCTGGTCACTTTGCGCCTAACAAAATCTATGGCAATGCTACAGGAACATTTTTATAAAGAATGTGAAAGCAATTGTCGATAGATGTATTGCTTGTCATAAGGCCTTAGCATGCACATCCCTCTCCCAGTTTCAGAAATCCCATGAACTGATGTGAGCATGGACTTTGTACTTGGGCTGCCAAGAACACAAAGGGGAAAGGATTCTATTATGGTGGTAGTAGACCAAAGAAAAAGAAGAAGAAGTAGAAGAAGAAGAAGAAGGAGAAGAAGGAGAAGAAGAAGAAGAAGAAGAAGAAGAAGAAGAAGGAGAAGCAGCAGAAGAAGAAGAAGAAGAAGAAGGAGAAGCAGCAGAAGAAGAAGAAGAAGAAGAAGCAGAAGAAGCGGAAGAAGAAGACGTAGAAGAAGCAAAAGAAGAAGAAGAAGAAGAAGCGGAAGAAGAAGACGCAGAAGAAGAAGAAGAAGAAGAAGAAGAAGAAGAAGCAGAAGAAGCGAAAGAAGAAGACACAAAAGAAGCAGAAGAAGAAGAAGAATAATAATAATAAGAAGAAGAATAAGAAGAAGTAAGAAGATGATCACCGTCTTCTCACCACGATAGATCCACTTGATGCAGCAGGAGAGGGCACGAGAGATAGAAAGAAGATCACCATTTTCTCACCATGATAGATCCTTGAATCCACAAGGAAGATAAAAAGGGAACAAACTGATGTAGGACAAATACATCTTTTTTACAGTAAAATTAGAGATTCATTCTAAGTTGAATTCGAACTCCAATTAGGATCCATCAAGATTCGTATAACTACAGTCTGAAGGCTATATCTCTTAAGATATTCATTCAAATACAGCAAATAACTATCCGTTGGAAAGCTGAGATCGATTCCTACAAGTTTCTTATTTACTATTTTGGATAATTCGGATTTTTTCTTATTCATAATTAGGGTTTATTTATCAGTCCGAGTTAATAACAGTCCTAACTCCATAAGGAATAGGATTTAGATATTTTTATTTAAGATATATTAAGTAAAACTCTTAGTGGAGCCTAAGTCCTATTTTTAGTCTACATAAAGTAGGACTCTAAGTTTATTAGATGGCTATATATACAGCCCAAGATTGTAACAAGAGAAGAAGAAGTTTTTCTATTAATAATATTCTCTTGTTTTGGGTTTGTTCTCTTTCCATCTTTCTTGTGAATTCAAGAATCTATCATTGTGAGAAGATGGTGATCTTCTTTCTATCCCTTGTGTCCTCTCCTGCTACATCAAGAGGATCTATCATTGTGAGAAGACGGTGATCTTCTCCCTATTCCTCATGCCTTTCTCCCGCTGCATCAAGTGAAGACGGTGATCTTTCTCCCTATCTCTCGTGTTTTCTCCCGCTGCATCAAGAGAAGACGGTTCTCTTCCTCCTAGCCCTCGTGCCCCCCTCTCCCGCTGTATCATAAACCCAAAATAAGATAATATTATTGATGGAAACGCTTTCCTTTTGTTACAAACTTGGGCTGTATATATTACCCTCTAATAAACTTAGAGTCCTACTTGGTGTTGACTAAAAGTAGGACTTAGACTCCACTAAGAATTCTACTTAACATATCTTAAATAAAGATATATAAATCCTATTTCTTATTGGGCTAGGACTATTATTGACTCGAACTAATAAATAAAGCCTAATTTTGACCAATACAAAGTCTGAATTATGAAAAAAAGTAAATAAGAACTTGTAGGAATAGATCTCAGCTTTCCAACGAATAGTTATCTTCTAGATTTGAATCAATATCTTAGGAGATATGGCCTTTAGACTGTAGCTATACGAATCTTGATGGATCCGAATTGGAGTTGAAATTCAACTTGAACTGGATATCTAATTTTACTGTAAAAAGGATGTAGTTGTCCACTAAGAATTCTACTTAACATATCTTAAATAAAGATATATAAATCCTATTTCTTATTGGGCTAGGACTATTATTGATTCAAACTAATAAATAAAGCCTAATTTGACCAATACAAAGTCTGAATTATGCAAAATAGTAAATAAGAACTTGTAGGAATCGATCTCAGCTTTCCAATGAATAGTTATCTTCTAGATTTGAATCAATATCTTAGGAGATATGGCCTTTAGACTATAGCTATACGAATCTTGACGGATCCGAATTGGAGTTGGAATTCAACTTAAACTGGATCTCTAATTTTACTGTAAAAAGGATGTAGTTGTCCTACATCAATTCCCTTATGGGTTCTCCTATCCTTTTAGTTCTTCCTCGTCTTCCTCTACTTCTTCTTCTTCTGCTGCTACTACTACTTCTTCCTTTCTTATTGTACTTCTCCTTCTCCATCTCCTGTTGCTTCACCTCCTTCTCAATCTCTAACTGCTTCTCCTTCTTCTTCTTCCTATTCTTCTTCTACTTCTCCATCTCCTTCTTCTTCCTCTTCTTATTATTGTTCTCCATCAAGGAGAAGGAGAAGGAGAAGGAGAAAGAAGAAAACAAAGAAGAAGGCTTCTTCTTATTCTCCATCTCCTTCCCCTATGGGTTCTCCTTTCCTTCTAGTACTTCTTCTTCTACTACTACTACTACTATATCATTTCAAATGCAAGAAGTTTCGCATTGAGAATAGAGGGCAATGCATGTCTTCTGGATAGGGCATCTGCCACTACATTTGAACTGCCAGATTTTTGTTTGATAACAGTTGAAAATGATTGTAAGAACTCCATCTACCAAGCATGCCTCCTGCTGAGTTTACATTGCTCTTTTAAATGCTTTAGCAACTCATGATCAGTGTGGATGACAAACTCCTTTGGAAAAAGATAATGCTGTCATGTCTCAAGTGCACAAATAATAGCATAAAACTCTATCATAAGTAGAGTAGTTCAATAAAGAACCTGATAATTTCTCTCTGAACTAGGCAATAGCACGACCCTCTTGCAATAGCACAGCTCCAATTCCAACTCCGGAAGCATCATACTCAATTTGAAAAGTTTTGGAGAAGTATGGTAGTGTTAAAATAGGAGCTGAACAAAGCTTCTTTTTGACAGCATTAGAAATCCTTCGAGCAGCTTCAGTCCATTTGAACTCTCCCTTCTTAAAACATTCCAGTTAATGGAGCCATAAGACTACTGAACCCCTGTACAAATCTCCAATAGAATGATGCAAGCCCTTGAAAGCTTCTAACTTCATGGATGGAGGTGGGGATTGGCCATTGCTGAATAGCACGAATCTCTCTTCATCTACTTTGATTCCTTCATGGGAGATTACATAGCCAAAAAAACTAACTTGATTTTGAAAGAAGTGGCACTTTTTAAGGTTACCATAAAGCCTTTCCTCTCTCAGCATTTTGAATACTTGTTGAAGATGATATAGGTGCTCAGCTTCATTCTAGCTATAGATCAAAATATCATCAAAGTACACGACTACAAATCTGCCAAGGTACTTTCTCACGACACGATTCATTAGTCTCATAAAAGTACTAGGTACATTAGAAAGTCCAAAAGGAATTACCATCCATTCATACAAGCCATGCTTTGTTTTGAAGGCTGTCTTCCATTCATCACCTTCCTTCTTGTGAATCTGATGATAACCACTCTTCAAATCTATCTTGGAAAAGGATTTGGCACCATCTAGCTCATCAAGAAAATCATCAAGTCTTGAAATAGGATAGCGGTACTTCACCGTAATTTTGTTGATTGCACGTCTGTGAATACACATGCTCATAGTTCCATCCTTTTTGGGCACAAGAAGTGCTGGTACAGAACATGGGCTCATGGACTCTCAAACATACCCCTTTGCAATAAGCTCTTCCACTTACCTTTGCAGCTCCTTTGCCTCATCCGGATTACTTCTGTAAGCTGGCTTATTTGGAAGAGTAGCACCTGGAATAAGATCAATCTAGTGCCCAATTCCTGTTAGAGGAGGGAGTCCAGGTGGCATTCTTTAGGAAAGATGTCCTCCTTGAATACATTAAGAACAGATTGGGCTAGTAGAGGAATGGAACAGTCAATATTCTCACCATCTTCAACTATCAACAAAATGAACACCGATTCATGTTTGGAAATAGCTTTCTCAATCTGTGATTTGCTCAATAAAAGACTCCTTATTTTCTCCTTCCAACTCACCTCTAGGGATCTGATGTGGCCTAAGAGGAGCCAAAATAATGCTCATGCCATTGAGAAAGAATAGGTGTTCTTAAAACCATCGTGCAGTAATTTTCTATCAAACTGCCATGGTCTTCAAAGAATGATATGGCTAGCACTCATAGGAACAATATCTCAAACCACTTTATCTTGGTAAGACTTTGACAATAGAGAATGAAATCAGAGATTGTTTAGAGATGTTTACCTCACTCTCCTTGTTAAGCCATTGCAAATTGTAAGGTTGAGGATGAAAACAAACTGCAAAGAGAGCTGATGCTTGTACACAATTTATTTAGGATTAGGAGTAGGCTTCCAGGACTAGGGTTAGGGGCGCATCAAAATGGTAGCTGCTTAGTCTCATCCGAGAGTACAATCTCCTTGTACTGTGTTTTTCTCTCTTTGCAACTGGTCGTCGCTCTAACTGCTTGATGTAAGACAACTACATCCTTTTTACAGTAAAATTAGAGATTGAGTCTAAGTTAAATTCCAACTCCAATTAGGATCTATCAGAATTGGTATAGCTACAGTCTTTGGTCATATCTCCTAGAATATTCATCCAAATTGATGTAAGACGCTCAAAGGAAGTTCAGAAATATCAAAAAAAGCTAATTCGGAAGTCAATGGGGTATGACAAATGATCTGATTCACTCTTTTATTTAACTTAGGATTTATCTAACTTTGTACCTTCTTATGTTGAAATTCTCTTCATTATGATATCATGAGTCTCTCCTAATATGAGTCAATTAGGTCTTATTTGCAGATTCCACCAACCCAATATTAACTTTGAGCTGAATACTATTCGGTTTAGGACTTGGGGAGGATGAATGAATCATTATTTAGGATTTTATTTTCATAGGTTAACTTATTTAGGACTTCTACCAACTCAATTAATGGATTCAAGCTAAGTTGTATTCAATTTAGGACTTGGGAAGCCAGAAACCTACTCAAATAGGACTTTTGGTATTTATATAAATAGCCCTTCAGCCCAATAGACGGGGGAACCACTATTATTCTCTATAAATTTCTACTTTAGTGAATTTTCTCTTTTCCTTGTGGATTCTAGGAGTTCTTAACAGAGACAATGGTGTTTTCCTTGTCTGCCATGCTTATTGCTACGTCAAGTGGTATTAGAGCGAGGGTCTTCTTGCTTAATGTCTAACGACAATCAACCAGCAGCAACCCTAAGGGCGGTGCTCCTGTGGGTAATCACATCAGCTGCGAGTATTTTGATTCAACCATGGAGGCAATCCAAAACTCAATTGCAAGCTTGATGCTGAGGATGGATCAATTTAAAGGCCTAAATCAACCACATCGACGGATCGATGAAGTGACTCACGATCCAATTGGTCGAGAAAAGGCTCTGCAAGTGAATCCAAAGGGTTTACAAATCCTTGAAAACTCCAGCGATGAAGAAATTGAAGAAAACTTTCATCGACCAGTTTCTGAGCATAATAAATATCATGATTTTCGCTTGAAGATTGATCTCCCATATTTCAATGGCCAACTTCAAATCGAAGATTTTCTCGATTGGCTTGCTGAAGTGGAACGGTTCTTCAACTACATGGAGATTCCAAATTCGAAGAAAGTAAAGCTTGTTGCTTACCGACTTAAGGGGGTTGCATCAACATGGTGGGAACACATCCAGTTGGAAAGGACATGCCAAAATAAAGCTCCAATTCAAGCATGATCATGGATGAAGGCAATTCTCGAAAAGCAATTCCTTCCCATAGATTAGACTAGTACTCTTTCAGCAATATCAAAATTGTTGATAGGGTAATCGCAGTGTGAAAGCATATGCTGAGGAGTTCTATCGCCTATCAGCACGTAATAATCTAGCAGAGACTGAATCCCATTAAGTGGCACGATTTATTGGTGGGCTACGTACAACCATCCAAGATAGGATTTCCTTGCAACCTATTTGGACGGTTAATAAGGCTGTGAGGAGTGCAACTCATGTGGAGTCCCAATTGGAGCGACCTATCATCAGAAATGAGGTGGGGAGAACAATTGGTGAGAATTCAAAAGGAGCACAATCTATTCCTAATAGAGGTGCAGCTACACAATCTCCTTGACCTCCCACACAAGTGAGTCTTGAAGCTAGACCTACAAGGCCATCAGGAAACACAACATCAGCAAAGAACTCAAGTTCAAATCCTGATCTAAAGTGCTATCACTATGGAAAATTTGGACATCGTTCTAATGTTTGTCCAACACGACAGCTTGTGAACCTGGCTATTGAAGATAATTTTGTGGTTGATGATTTACATGACTCAAAAGATGATGACCCAGTTTGTGATCAAAAAAACTATGAAGATAGAATATTCGATGAGCCTGATGGTGAAAGGTTATTTTTAGTAGTTCAGAATCTGATGTACATCCCAAAGCAAAGAGGAAAATCTATAACGTCACAATATCTCCTACACTCGGTGCACAGTAAATGACAAGATCTGTGACATGATTATTGATGGGGGAAGCTTTGAAACAGATTGAAACTAAGAACCAAGTTCATCAATTGATCGTCAAAGAGGCTCATGGTCTGATGTCTTGGAGATCAACATACGAAGCTATTCTGGAAAACCAAAACTTGGTGAGGTGAATATTCCATATTTTCATGGTTATGAGAGTTTGTTTATTTGGATCAATAAAGTTGAGAAATTCTTTAAGCTTATGGAGATTCCTGAAGAGAAGAAGGTGAAAATTATTGAATACAAGCTTGATGGTTATGCTTCATCTTAGTGGGAGCAAATTCAAATCCAAAGAACACGTGAAGGCAAACCCAAAATCCGCTCATGGCCGAATATGCTTAAACTATTCAACATAAAATTCTCGAAAGGGGATCAAAATCAAGTAAGATAAATCTCTTATCCAAGGGATTCTGGCATTGAAATCAATGGAGACAACCACGAGGTATTAATTCCACATCTTAGTAATTTTCCTCTAGTATTGAATTATCAAGTTGAAGAAGAGGTTGTGGATTGTGTGGAAGACAAATAAACTAATGAAAAATTTATTGAGGGCCCCAAAGATTCTTTCTTTGATGAGTTAGAAGATCATACAAAAGTGACTTTGGATGTTACAGAAAATTTTCAAGAGACTATCGATGAGAATTCATATGAATCAATTGACAATCTTGAAGGTTGCAAGGAAGAGTTTTCTACTTGTGAAAATATTGACTGTGCTACTTAAGATTATTCTTTGAAGTCATCAAAAGTCAACTCTTTTGAACAACTAGAGAAAATTTCTACAGGAGTTATCACTATGCAAGATTCAAAATTTGCAATGGCATATTCAGATTATTATTGTAATTATCAGCAAACTTGCGAAGAATGCTTTCATTGCATGACAACAAATCATAAGTTGGCGTGTACGAAAAATTTATTTCAAATAAGGTCGAAGGGAACACTGCAAAAGTTCAAGTGGTTGTGCTGGGAGATCAAAGTACTGAAGACGTTACTCGAAGAAATCTTACTGGTTTACATCATCAAGTTTTATGTTGGAAAGTGTTTGAGGAGAACATAACTGCAACAACAAAGAGTTCAAGTTTTGATTTAAGGACAAGTGTTTTTACAAGTGGAAGGGTCTAATGTAGGATAACTACATCCTTTTTACAGTAAAATTAGAGATCCAATCCAAGTTGAATTCCAACTCCAATTAGAATCCATCAAGATTCGTATAGCTATAGTCTGAAGGCCATATCTCTTAAGATATTCATCCAAATATAGCAAATAACTATCCATTGGAAAGATGAGATTGATTCCTACAAGTTTCTTATTTACTATTTTGGATAATTCGGATATTGTATTATTCAAAATTAGAGTTAATTTATCAGTCCGAGTCAATAACAGTCCTAGCCCAATAAGGAATAAGATTTAGATATTTTTATTTAAGATATGTTAAGTAGAACTCTTATTGGAGTTTAAGTCCTATTTTTAGTTTACATCAAGTAGAACTCTAAGTTTATTAGAAAGTTCTATATACAGCCCAAGATTATAACAAAAAAGAAAAGTTTTTTTATCAATAATATTCTCTTATTTTGGGTTTGTTCCCTTTCAATCTTCCTTGTGGATTTAAGGATCTATCATGGTGAGAAGACGGTGATCTTCTTTCTATCCCTCATTCCCTCTCTGGCTGCATTAAGTGGATCTATCATAGTGAGAAGACGGTGATCTTCTTCTTATCGCTCGTTCCTCTCCCACTGCATCAAGAGGATCTATTATTGTGAGAAGATGGTGATCTTCTCCCTATTCCTCATGCCTTCCTCCCACTGCATCAAGTGAAGACATTGATCTTCTCCCTATCTCTCGTGCTCTCTCCCGTTGGATCACAAATCAGGCAAATAAGTATCCATTGGAAAGCTGAGATCATTTCCTATAATTTTCTTATTTACTATTTTGGATAATTCAGTATCTAGATCGGTCAAAATCAGGGTTTTTTATGATTCTGAGTTAATAACAGTCCTAGCCCAATAAGAAATAAGATTTAGATCTTTTTATTGAAATATGTTAAGTAGAATTTTTAGTGGAGTCTAGTTCTAGTTTTAGTCTACACCAAGTAGGTCTCCAAGTTTATTAGAGGGCTATATATACAGCCCAAGGTTGTAATAGAGGGAGGAGCTTTTCTATCAATAATATTATCTTATTTTGGGTTGTTCCCTTTCTATCTTCCTTGTGAATTCAAAGATCTATGGTGGTGAGAAGATGGAGATCTTCTCCCTATTCCTTATGCCTCTCCCTCTACTCAAGATTATTCTTTGAATTCATCAAAAGCCAACTCTCTTGAACAAGTGGAGGAAATTCCTATAGGAGTTATCACTATGCAAGATTCAAAATTTGCAATGACTTATTTAGATTATTTTAGTAATAGTCAACAAACTTGTGAAGAGTACTTGTATTTCATGATAGCAAATCATAAGTTGGTGTGTATAGAAATTTTATTTCAAATAAGGTTGGGAACCCTGCAAAGGTTCTATACTTGGAAAGTGTTTGAGGAGAATATAACTGTAACAATAAAGAGTTCAAGTTTTGACTTGAGGACAAGTCTTTTATAAGTGAAGGGGTCTGATATAGGACAACTACATCTTTTTTATAGTAAAATTAGATATTGAGTCCAAGTTGAATTCCAACTCCAATTATGATTCGTCAAAATTGGTATAGTTACGATCCAAAGGTCATTTCTCCTAGGATATTCTACCAAATCTAGCAAATAACCATCCGTTGGAAAGTTGAGATTGATTTATTTTCTTATTTACTATTTTGGATAATTTAGTATATGTATTGGTCAAAATTAGGATTTATTTATGAGTTCCAGTTAATAACAGTCCTAGCCCAATAACAAATAGGATTTAGATCTTTTTATTTAAGATATGTTAATTCTTAGTGATGTATAAGTTCTAATTTTAGTCTACACCAAGTAGGATATCAAATTTATTAGAGGGATATATACAGCCCACGGTTGTAACAGAGGGAAAAAATTTTCTATCAATAATATTCTATTATTGTCGATTTCCTCCCTTTTCACCTTCCTTGTAGATTCAAGGATATGTGGTGAGAAGACAGCAATCTTCTCCCTATCCCATGCAACTTCTCCCGGTGCATCATTGCTTGAATGCCCATCTTGGTAACAGTTGCTTACCTGACACTCGGACTCGAGAGGAAGCCAATCCAATAAGACTGACCTTTCCTAAAGTGGAAAAAGCTCTATTCACCATCCTTTCTTTTCCCTTCCCCATTCTTGCACTTCTTATCCTTCTTCTTCTACTTCTTCCTCTTCTTCTTCTTCTTCATCTACATCGTCTTCTTTCCTTCTGCTCCTTTTTCTCCTTCTCCATATCCTTCTACCTGTCCTTCTCCTTCTCCCTTTGCTTTATCTTCTTCTTCTTCTTCTTCTCCCTCTCCTTCTCCTTGTCCTTACTTCATCTACTTCTCTATCTTCTTTTTTTTTTGTCTTCTATTTCTGCATTTTTTCACTTCCTTCATTCCCCTTCTTCCTCTGCTTCTTCTTCTTCTTCTTCTTCTTCTTCTTCTTCTTCTTCCGCTTCTTCCTCTTCTTCTTCCTCTTCTTCTTCTTCTTCTTGCTCTTCTTGCTCTTCTTCTTCTTCTTCTTCTTCTTCTTCTTCTTCTTCTGACGTAGCAACAAACGTGGTAGACGAGGAAAACACCGTTGCCTCTGTTAATGATGCAGCGGGAAGAGGGGGCACGAGGGGTCGGAGAAAGAGCGCCGTCTTCTCTTGATGCAGAGGGAGGAAGCACGAGAGATAGGGAGAAGATCACCGTCTTCACTTGATGCAGCGGGAGGAGGGCATGAGGAATAGGGAGAAGATCACCGTCTTCTCGCAATGATAGATCCGCTTGATGTAGCCGGAGGGGGCACAAGGGATAGGAAGAAGATCACCGTCTTCTCGCCACGATAGATCCTTGAATCCACAAGGAAGATAAAAAGGGAACAAACCCAAAATAAGAGAATATTATTGATAGAAAAGTCTTCTTCCTTTTGTTACAACCTTGGGCTGTATATATAGCCCTCTGATAAACATAGAGTCCTACTTGGTATTGACTAAAAATAGGACTTAGACTCTACTAAGAATTCTACTTAACATATCTTAAATAAAGATACATAAATCCTATTCCTTATTGGGCTAGGACTGTTATTGACTCGGACTGATAAATAAATCCTAATTTTGAACAACATAAAATCCGAATTATCCAAAATAGTCAATAAGAGACTTGTAGGAATCGATCTCAGCTTTCCAACGGATAGTTATTTGCTGAATTTGGATCGATATCTTAGGAGATATGACCTTTGGACTGTAGCTGTACGAATCTTGACGGATCCTGATTGGAGTTGGAATTCAGCTTGGACTGGATCTCTAATTTTACTGTGAAAAAAGATGTAGTTGTCCTACATCAGACCCCTCCACTTGTAAAAGACTTGTCCTCAAGTCAAAGATTGGAGTCTCCATTGGTGCAGTTGTGCTCCCCTTGAACTCTTTCCAACATAAAACTTGATGATGTAAACCAATAAGATTTCTTCGAGTAACATCTTCAGCACTTTGATTTCCTATTTTCCTTCGACACAACCACTTGAACTTTTGCAGGATTCCTTTTGCCCTTATTTGAAATAAATTTTTTGTACACACCAACTTATGATTTGTTCTCATGCAATGAAAGTATTCTTCGCAAGTTTGCTGACAATTGCAACAATAATTTGGATATGCCATTGCAAATTTTGACTCTTGCATAGTGATAACTTCTGTAGAAATTTTCTCTAGTTGTTCAAGAGAGTTGGCTTTTGATGACTTCAAAGAATAATCTTGACTAGCACCGTCAATATTTTCACAAGTAGAAAACTCTTTCTTGCAGCCTTCAAGATTGTCAATTGATTCATATGAATTCTCATAGATAGTCTCTTGAAAATTTTCTATAACATCCAAAGCTACTTTTGTATGATCTTCTAATTCATCAAAGAAAGAATCTTTGGGGCTCTCAATAAATTCTTCACTAGTTTGTTTGTCTTCCACACGATCCACAGCCTCTTCTTTGACTTGATAATTCAATACTAGAGGAAAGTTACTAAGATGTGGAATTAATACCTCATGGTTGTCTCCATTGATTTCCATGCCAGAAGCCTTTGGATGAGAGATCTGTTTTACCTGATTTTGATCCCCTTTTGAGAACTTTATATTGAATAGTTTAAGCATCTTCAGCCATGAGCGAATTTTTGGTTTGCCTTCACGTGTTCTTTGGACTTGAATTTGCTCCCACCAAGATGAAGCATAACCATCAAGCTTGTATTCAACAATTTTCACCTTCTTCTCTTCAGGCATCTCCATAAACTTAAAGAATTTCTCAACTTTATCGATCCAAATAAATAAATTCTCATAGCCATGAAAGTATGGAATATTCACCTCACCATGGTTTTGGTTTTCCTGAATAGCTTCGTCTGTTGATCTCCAAGACATCGGACCGCGAGCCTCTTCGACGATCAATTGCTGAACTTGGTTCTTAGTTTCAATCTGTTTCAAAGCTTCATACTTCCTAGTGATAGAAGCAAGAAAATTTTGTTTAATCAAATCTCGAATTTGATAATCTCCTAGATCACTGTCCATGGAGTTGTTGCCACCAACTACGATCAATGGAGTTGAGCTCAGGAACAACGTCGCTCTGATACCACTTGATGCAGGGGAAAGAGGGGGCATGAGGGGTCGGAGAAAGAGCACCGTCTTCTCTTGATGCAGAGGGAGGAAGCACGAGAGATAGGGAGAAGATCACCGCTTCTTCACTCTTGATGCAGCGGGAAGGAAGGATGAGGAATAGGGAGAAGATCACCGTC
>RXID01001663.1:0-28294 GCA_005019695.1 Trichopus zeylanicus subsp. travancoricus | reverse complement strand
CTGTTGCTACTACTACTACGATTGCAACTAATACTGCTTCTACTACTACTACTATTACTACTACTACTACGATTGCAACTAATACTGCTTCAACTACTACTACCATGACTGTTGTTGTAGCTGTTCCAGCTACTACTACTACTACTGTTACCACTACTCCTAATACTACTACTACTGCTGCAGCTACTAGTGCAACTACCACAACTGTGGCCACTATACCTACTTCTTCTATTACTATACCTACTTCTCCTACTGCTACAACTGCTACAACAACTACTACTATTGCGGGTACTACAACAACATCTCCTACTACTACTACTACTACCACAACTACGACTACCGTTATTATTGCTACTGCTACTATTGCTACTACTATAACTACTACTACCACTAATATTACTACTACTACTGCAATTAATACTGCTACTACTACAACAACCACAACTACAGCTACTACTACTATCACAACTATTACTAATACTATTACTACTACTACTACTACTATTTCTTATGTTACTATAGCTGCTACTACTACTACTGCTGCTAATACAATTACTGCACCTAATACTACTACAACTTCTACTACTATCGCCACTACAGCTACTACTTCTATTGATACATCAAATACTACTCCTACTACTACTACAACTCCGATTATTACTACTACTACTACTACTCCTCCAAAACCTACCCCTATTACTATTACAATTACTACTACTACAACAACAACAACTACTACTACTACTACTACCACCACCACCACCACCACTACTACTATTACAACAACTACTACTACTACTACTTCTATTACTACTACTACTCTACTATTACTGCTATTACTACTACTATTATTGCTACTACTTCTACTACCACTACAACTACTGTGACTCGTAGTATGAATCCTACTACAACCACTACTACATCGACTTTGACTACCACTCCTACTACAACTACTACTACTCTCACTAATACTATTACTACTACTGGGCTACTGGCACTCCTACTACTCCTACTATTACTACTAAAGCTACTACTACTGCTACTACTGCTGCTACCATTACTACTACTCCTATACTACTACTACTACCACCATTACTACTACTCCTATACTACTACTACTACTGCTACTACAACCACTACTACTCCTACTCCTACTACTATTACTACTACTACTGCTGCTACTACTACTACTACTGCTACTACTGCTATTACCATAACTACTATTACCTCTACCACTACTACCACTACCTCTACAACTACTATTAATGCTACTACTGCTACACCACTGCTATGACTACTACTACTACTATTGCAACTAGTAATTCTGCTACTGCTACTACTATTACAGTTGCTGCTCTTACTACTACATCAACTAGTACTACTAATACTACTCCAATACTACTACTACTACAACTGCTATGACTACTACTACTACCGCTACTACTACTACCGTTACAACTACTACTACTGCTACTACAACTACACTACTACTATTATTGCTACTGCTGCTGCTACTACTACTACTACTGCTACTACTACTACTACTGCTGCTACTATCACCACCACTGCAACTACTACTAATACTACTACAACTACAACTACTAGTGCGACAAGTACTCCTACTACTACTATTACAGCTACAACTCTTGGCACTACTTCTGCATCTAGTACAGCAACTACTACAACTACTACTACTTCGAATACTACAATTGTTACTACTACTAACACTACTACTATCCTACTGCTTCTACTCCCAATCCTACTATTACTAGTACAACTACTACTGCTGCTATTGCTGCTGTTGTTACTGCTACTATTGCTACTACTACTGCTACTACCACTATTGCTCATCCTCCTCCTCCTCCTCCTACGACTACTACCACGACCACTACTAGTACTACAACTACCACGGCTACTACTACTACTACTACTACTACTACTTCTACTACTACTACTACCACTACTACTACTACCACAACTACTGCTAGCACTACTACTTCTACGACTACTACCTCTATAACTAATACTACTACTATTGCAACTTCAGCTTCAACTTCTTCTACTACTGTAACTAATACTACTGCTACTATTACAACTTCAGCTACAACTTCTTCTACTACAGTTACTACTGCTACTGCTACTACAATTGTTGTTGCTACTGCTACTGCTAATACTACAACTGCTATTGCTACTGCTACTATTATTACGCTATTACTATTACTGCTACTAGAATTATCATTGCCACTACTAGTACTTCTACTACCACTGTTACTATAATGAATACTATTACTTCTGCAACAATAGCCACTCCTGCTACAGCTACTACAACTACAACAACTACTATTGCTACTGCAGTTGCTTTAGCTACTACAACAACTACTACTATAGTTGCTGCTGCAGCCGCTAATACTTCTGCTACTACTACAACAACTAATATTGCTACTACTCTTACTACCCCTTCTGCTGCTGCTATTGTTGTTGCTACTACTGCTACTACAAGAACTACTCCTACTCCTAATAGTACTGCTAATACAACTACTGCTACTGCTACTACTACTATTACTACTACCACTACTACTACTTTTGCTAATACAATAGTTGCTACTATTATAGCTACGTCTGCTACTACTACTACTGCTGCTACTACTACTATTACTACTACTACTATTACTACTACTACTACTGCTACTACTACTACTACTACTACTACTACTACTACTACTACTACTACTTATACTACTTCTATACTACTTCTATACTATTGCCACCCCTACTACCACTACCTCTACTGCTACTACTACAACTAAATCTACTTGTACCACCACCACCACCACCACCACCACTACTACTACTATTACTACTACCACTTCTACAACTACCACTACTACTACTACTCCTACTTCAACTACTACCACTACTACTATTACTACTACTACTGCTGCTATAACTATTGCTATTGTGGCTTCTACTACTAGTACTACTACTGCTACTATGGCTACAACAACTACTACTTCTGCGACTACTACTGCTACTTTTGCTACAACTACTACTATTAGTACAATTACTACTACTACTACTACTACTGCTACTACTAAAGCTACTACTGTTCCTACTCGTACTACTACTGCTGCTGCTACTAGTGCTACTACTACCACTACTGCTACTAAAACTGCTATAACTACTTGTACTACTGCTATTACCCCTAGTACTAGCACTATTACTACAACAACTAAAGCTACTGCTACTACCGCTACTACTGCTATTACTTCTACTTCTCCTACTACTAGTACTAATACTACTACTACAATTATTATTGTTCCTACTGCTACTACTACTGCTACTGTTGGTACTGCTGCTGCTGCTGCTGCTGCTAATGCTACTGCAGCTACTACCAACACTACTACTAGTACTTCTTCTTCAACAACTATGACTACAGCTACTACTATTACTTATCCAACTATTACTACTACTACTCCTATGATCGCTACTACTACTACTAATACAACTACCACTACATTTGCTACAACTACTACTACTTATGCTATAATTTCTAGTACCCCTACTACTACTACTGCAACAACGACTGTTATTGCAACGACTATTATTGATGCTACTCCTACTACTACTACAACTACTCTGACTACTACTACAGTTACTACTAATGGTACTACTACTGCTACTTCTATGACTGTTACTTCTATGACAACAACTACTACTATGACTATGACTGCTTCTACTACTACATTTGCTATTATGGCTACAACTACTGCTATTACTGCGACTACTACTACTCTTGCTACAACAACAATAACAACTACTGCTACTACTTCTACTACTGCTACAATTGCTAGTAATACAACTATAACTATTACTACTGCTAGTATTGCTGCTGCTACTATAACTACTACTACTACTATTACTGCTACTACTACTACTACTAATGCTGCTGTGCTACGACTGCTACTGCTACTATTTCTCCTACAACTAGTTATACTACTACTAGTACTACGACTAATGCTAGAACTACTACTATGACTACTTCTACTGCTGCTGCCGCTAATACTGTTACTAATAGTACTAGAAACTGGTACTCCTACTACTAGTATTGCTCCAAGTACTATGACAACAATAACTGCTGCAATTGCTACTACCGCTACTACCGCTATTACTACTATTTCTCCAAACACTACAACTAATACTACTACAACAACTATTGTTACTACTATTGCGGCTACTACTGCTATTACAGCTACGACTATTGCTGCTAGTACTACTGCTACTGTTGCTATTACTACCACTACTACTACTACAATAACAACTACTATTACAAATGCTAATAATACTATCACTACTACAGCTACTACTATTACGACTATTGCTACTGCTATTACGGCTACTACTACTACTAGTAGACTGCTACTACTACTACCACTACTAGTACTGCTACTATTACTGCTACACTACTACCACTACTAGTACTGCTACGACAACTACTCCTACTACCCCAACTACTGAAACTACAACTACTACTTCTACTGCTGCTACTATAGCTACTACTACAATTATTGCTACTACAACTGCTATTGTTTTTACTACTACAACAACTACTACTACTACTATTTTTGCTATTACTACTTTTGCTACTACTACAACAATAACTAGTACTACTACTGCTACTACTGCTATAGCTGCTGCAGCTACTACTACTACTTCTCCTACTTCTACAACTACTGCTACTTCTCCTACTTCTACAACTACTACTACTACAACAACAACAACAACTATTGCAACTACTACTGCGGCTACTAATACTGCTGTTACTACTACTAACACTACTGCTATAGCTCCTCCTCCTCCTACTACAGCTACTACTACAACTGTTGCTACTACTACTACTAGTACTATGACTGGTCCTACTACTTTTACTTCTGCTACTATTTATTCTACTCCTACGGTGACTCTCACTACTATAACACCTGCTACTACTTCTACTACTACTACTATTTTTACTAGTGATACTCCTACTACTATCGCGACTACTACTACTTCTGCTATGAAAATTGCAACAGCTACTCCTACTACTTCTACTACTCCTACTACTACTACTATACTGCTACTACAACTACTATGATTGCTACTACTACTTCTACTAGTAACTTCCACTACTACTCATAATACTACACCTACTGCTACAGCTTTGATTACTAGCGATACTCCTACTATGACTACTCCAACTACTACTACTGCAACTACTACTTCTACTACTAATACTCCTACTAGTTCCGCTACTAGAACAACATCTACTACCGCTGTTGCTACTGCTACACCTTCTACTACTATAGCTCCTACTACTACTACTCCTACTACTACTATTACTACTACTAGTACTACTATTACTACTTATACTGTGCCTACTATAGTTGCTAGTACTACTTCTGCTACATCAACTACTTCCACAAGTACTACTACTACTACGACAGCTGCTACGACCACAATTGCTACAACTAAAACTCCTACTACCACTACTTCCTCTTATACTACTACTACTACTTCTGCTACTACTGCTACTACTACTACTATCGCTACTATTATAACAACAACTACTACTGCAACTACTCCTACTGCTGCGACAACTGCTACTACCACCACTACAACTTATATTTCTTCTGCCACTCCTACTGCTACTAATACTACTACTACTGTTATTACAACTACTACAACTACTACTATTTCTGCTACTACAGCTACTGCTGCTGCTACTACTACTACTACTACAATAACTACTACTACTACTGCTGCTATACGTTATACTATTACTTCTCCAACTCCTCCAACTGCTACTATGACTTCTACTTCCACTATGGCTACTACTGTTGCCTTTACTACTGCTGCTATTATTGCTGCTGCTGCTGCTACTTCTGCTACTACTTCTACTGCTACAACGATTGCTATGACTACCACTACTGCCACAACAATAAAAACCTACTACTACTATTACTACTACTTTCTCAACTACAACTACTGCTACTGGGACTGCGGTAGCTACTTCAACAACTACTTCTACTGCTACGATCGCTATTGCTTTAACTTCTACTTCTCCTTTTACAACAACTACTACTACTCCTACTACTACAGCTACTACCATTATGACTACCACAACTACTACTGCTACTTCAACTACTACTTCTCCTACTACTACTACTTCTGCTAGTACAACTACTACTACTACTACTACAACTTCTACTATGGCTATAACTACTACTGCGACTACTACTACAGCTACTACCGCCACTACTACTACTATGACTACTACTGCTACTTCTGCTACTGCTGTAACAGCTACTACTACTGCTGCTGCTACTACTACTACCGTTGTTGCTACTACTACTCCTACTTCTACTACTTCTTCTAATACTACTACCGCCACTGCTACTACTGGTACTACAACTACTACTACTACGACAATACCCACTACTATCGGTGCTACTGCTACAACTGATACTAATGCAGCTACTACTACTACTATCCTACTACTACTACTTTTGGTACTACAACAGCAACTTCTGCTACTACTACTATGGCTACTACTACTTCTACTACTTTCGTAACTTTCATGGCTACTACTTCTGCTACTACTGCTACCATTACAACTACTACTACTTCTACTACAACAACTACTACACATACAACTACTACTGCTACTACTGCTGCTGCTCCAACCACTACTACCGCTATTGTTACTACTATTGCTACTACTACCGCTGCAACTCCTGCTACAACTACTCTTGCTGCTGCCACTACTACTAGTGCTACAACAAGTATTACTACGACCGCTACTACTACTACTGTTATTATTGTTGCTTCTACTACTACTACTTCTACTACAACTACTACTACTATGACTACTACTACTACAACTACAAATTTTGCTACTACAATTATAACTACTACTACTCCTGCTGCTACAACTGCTACTATTGCTACAACAACAACTACTACTACTAATACTACCAATACTACTACTGCTGCTACTACTACTACTATAACTACAACTACGACTACTTCTATTGCAACTTCTACTACAACTACTACAACAATTACTACTACTACTACTACTACTACTACTACTACACTACTGTTGCTACAAGTTCTACTACTAATACTACTGGTGCTACTGCTGCTACTACCACCACCACAACTACTACTACTACTACCACTACTACTATTGTTATTATTGGTATGATTACTACTAATGCTATCGGCACTACTAATATTGATGCTATCGCTACTACTAAAACTACTACTGCTATTATTACTACTACTGCAACAACTACTGCGGTTACTGCTACTTCTAGTAATACTACTGCTACCCCTACAAGTACTACCACTGCTCCTCTTACAACTACTACTACTGCTACTCCTACTAATACTACTATTGTCAATACTTCTGCTGCTACAACAAGTATTACTACTACTACTATTACTACAACTACAACTGCCGCATCTACTTCTACTACAATAACTACTACTCCAAATACTACTGCTATGACTACTACTTCTTGTACTATTGCTACTACTACTACTACTACTACTACTACTACTACTACTACTACTACTACTACTACTATTGCTACTACTACAACTACTATAGCTACTACTACTACTGCTACTACTACTTCTGTAACAGCTACACCTACTACTACTATTGCCGCTACTACTGCTACTACAGCTACTACTACTACTACTCTACTAATGCTACTACTAAAAATACTGCTATTACTAACAATGCTATTACTTCTCCAACTACTACTGCTGCCGCTGCTGCTGCCAATGTTACTGCTAATACGACTACTATAGGAGCTACTACTAATGTTGCCATAATTGGTACTAGAACTTCTACTACTATTGCTGCTACTTCAACTACTGCTACTAAAGGTGCCACTACATCTACTGCTACTACTATTGCTTTTCCTACTACTTCAACTGCTGTTACTACTGTTGCTACTGCTGCTATTGCTACTACTACTACTATTTCTACTACTACAATTGCTGCTACTGCTACTTCTGCTACTACGACCGCTATTATTACTACTACTGCTATAACTACTACTACTACTACCCTGACAACTTAAACTACTACTAGTACTTCTACTGCTGCTATTATTACAACTACTACTTTTACGACTACTACAACTATAATAGCTACTTCTGCTACTGCAACTACTACTACTCCTACTACTACTAGTTCTGCTACTACTACTATACTACTACTACTACTACTACAACAACTACAACTACTACAACTGCTACTACGGCTACAACTACTACCGCGACTAGTACTACAACCAATACCGTTACTACTACTACTCTTGCTGCTACTCCTGCTGTTGCTACCACTGCCACTACCATAGCTACTACTACCACTACTACCAATGCAACTACTACGACTCCTACTTCTATTACTACTACTCATACTACTACCACTACTGCAACAACCGCTACTAATGCTAATTCTACTACTTCCACAATAATGATAACTATGGCTACTACTGCTACAACTACTACTATAACAACTACTACCATTGCATCGACTGCTACTACTGCTACCGCTACAACAACAACTACTATTGCAACTACATCTACTAATGCGGTCAATACTGCCAATACTAATACTACTACTACTATTACTACTACTTTTGGTACTGCTGCTACAACTTTTGCTACTACTACTAATTCTACTACTACTACTATGACTTCTACTACTTTCACAGCTACTACGTTTGCTACTACTACAGTCAATTCAGTAGCAGTACTGCTTCCATTACTACTACTACTTCTACTACCATAGGTACTACTATTACTACTTCTAATAATACTACTTCTACTCCTACTACAACAACTACTAGAACTATAGCTACTACTGCTACAAGTAGTACTTCTCCTATAACTACTACTACTTCTACAAATACCGGCATGACTACTTCTGCTACTACAACTACTACTATTGCTGCTCCAACTACTACTACAACTACATCTTCTACTACCGCTACTACTACTACGACTGCTACTACTACTACTACCACTACTGCTACTACTACTATTGATGCTACTGCTACTACTACTATTAATGCTACCACTACTACTTCTACTATTGCTACAACAACTACTGCTGCTCCAACCACTACTACAGCTATTATTACGACTACTGTTGTTGTTGTTGCTACTACTGCTACTATTACTCTGACTAATACTACCGCTACCACTACTACTACTGCAACAACTAGCATTACTACTACTACTACTACTTCTACTGCTACTGCAACTTCTACTACTATTACTTCTACAAGAAAAATTACTACTATGACTACAACTACTAAGACTACTACTTTTGCTACTTTTACTACTACAACTACTACTTCTACTGCTACTGCAACTTTTACTACTATTACTTCTACTGGGATTACTACTACTATGACTACTACTACCACGACAACTACTTGTGCGACTACTACTACAACAACAACAACTACTATTACCACTACTACTACTACTGCAACAACAACAACACCTACTACTACTACACCTACTACTACTGCTACTACTACTACTATAACGACAACTACTATGACTACTGCTACTGCTACTACTACAACTACTACTACTATGACTACTACTACTTCTGCAACTTTTGCTACAACTACTACTACTGCTACTACAAAAAGTACTTCAATTACTACCACTACTACTTCTCCTCCTACTACTACTACTGCTGCTACAACTTCTAATATTGCTATTGTTGCTACTGCTACTACCATGACTACTACTACCACCACAACAACTACTACTACTACTACCACTGATGCTACAGCTACTACTACTACTACTGATGCTACTGCTCCAACTACTACTTCTGCTACTACTACCGCTGCTTCTACTACTACTATCACTACTACTACTGCTACAAGTAGTATTGTCACCGCTGCTACTACTACTGTTGCTGCTGCAGCTACATCTTCGACTATTACTTCTACCACAAATACTACTACTCCAATTGCTACTGCTACGACTACAGCTTCTACTACTACTATTACTCCTACTACTCCACGACTACTACAACCACTATAACTATTACTACTTCTATAACTACTACTACGACTATGACTACTGCTATTACTACAACTATTACTACTACTAGTACTACTACTATTGCTACTACTGCTACTACTGGTACTGCTAATACTACTACTGCAACTAGTAATATTGCTACTGAGACTACTACTACTACTACTACTAATACTACTACTACTACTACAACTGCTACTACTAATATAACTACTATTACTAACACTACTGCTGCTACTCCTACTACTACTGCTGCTGTTGTTGCTGCTACTAATACTACTATTGCTGGAATAGCTACTACAGCTACTGCTACTGCTACTACTATTGCTGCTGCTGCTGCTGGAAAACTACTACAGCTACTGCTGCTGCTACTACTACTACTACTCTTCTGCTACTGCTAGAAATGCTACCACTACATCTATTGCTACTACTACTACTTCTCCTACAACATCTACTACTGCTACTACTATTGCAACTACTACCACTGCTCCTACTACTACCACTACTACTTCTACTCATACTAATACAGTTACTATTATGACTACTACTACTACTACTACTACTACTTCGACACCTACAACTGTTGCTACTACGACAGCTTCTACTGCTGCTACTAATTCTACTACTACTGCCACTAAAATGTTTGCTACTACTACTCTTACTATTTACACTATTACGACTACTTTGACTGTAGCGAAAAATGCTACTACTGCTATTATCGCAATGACTACTACTACTACTATTATTTCTACTATGGCTACTATTGCTACTACTGCACATGTCACTATAGCTATATTACTACTACAACAACTAGTACTACTATTCTGTTACTACTGCTTTTACTACTACTACTACTACTCCTACTGCTGCAGCGACTATTGCTACTACTACTGTTACTTCTCCTACTTCTACGACTACTGCTACTACTACAACTATTGTTACTACTACTACTACTACTACAACTAATACTACTATTACAACTGCTACTACTGCAACAACTACTACTGCATCTAGTGCTACAGCTACTTCTACTGCTGCTACTACTACTAATACTGCTACTACTGCTCCTACAACAACTATTGCTTTACTACTATTACTATTGCTTCTATTGCTTCTACTCTGACAGCTACTATTACTAGTACTCCAGCTACAGATACTATTGCTATTATTTTTATGCTACTACTACTGTTACTTCTCCTACTTCTACGACTACTGTTACTCCTACAACTATTGTTACAACTACTACTGCTACAACTAATACTACTATTACAACTGCTACTACCACAACAACTACTACTACACCTAGTGCTAGAGCTTCTCCTACTATTGCTACTACTACTAATACTACTGCTGTTGTTCCTACTACTGCTGCTGCTCTATTACTATTACTATTGCTTCTATTTCTTCTACTCTGACAGCTACTATTACTAGTACTCCTGCTATTATTTTTACTAATTATATGCCTACTACTATTGCTACCACTCCTACTCCCACTACTAGTTCAACTGCAACTGCAACTCCTACTACTACTACACCAGCTCCTTGTACTACTGCTACCATTAATACTAATACAACTAATACTGCGGCTACTACTATTGCTATTACTAGTTCTGCTGCTACTACTACTATTATTACCACTACTGCTACGACTACTACTACTACTATGGTAGCTACAACAACTACTACTACTTCTGCTACTACTATGACTACTACTACTACTACTAGAACCACAACTTATGCTACTGCTACTACTACGACTACTACTACTATAACTACTACTACTATAACTACTTCTGCTACTACTATTACTACTACTATTACTATTACTACTACTACTACTACTACTATGACTACTACTACTTCTGCTATTATTAATACTACTACAACTATTACTAGTATTACTACTACTACTACTACAACTACAACTACAACTACTATTCTTACTACGAGTACTACTCACACTACTACTACTACTTCTACTATAATTACTGCCACCGCTACTGCTACGGTTACTACTACTACTTTACAAGTTCTGCTGTTGCTACTGCTGCTGGTATTGCTACTACTACAGCTACTACTACTTTTGCACCTACTACTACTACAACAGCTACTACAACAATAGCTACTACTACTATTGCAGCTATTGTACCACGGCTACCATGATGACTTCTGCTGCTATTGATACTATAAAAACAACTACTAGTACTGCCACTAATACTACTATTACTAATACTACTACTACTACAACAACTATTCCTACTATTGCTACTACTACTATTATCACTACTACTACTGCTACTACTACTGCTAGTACTACTACTACAACAACTACTACTACTACAATAACTAGTACCACTACTGCTGCTGCTGCTGCTGCCACTATTACTACGACTACTACTACTGCTGCCACTGCGGCTACTGCTACTGCTGCTACTACTACTGCTACTTCTCCTTCTATTATGACCACTGCTACTACTACTACTACTACTACTACTACTACTAGTACTACTACTACTACAACCTCAACTACTGCTACTACTACTAATACAACTAGTACAAATACTTCTACTACTATTCCTACTACTAATACTATTGGTACTACTGCAACAACTGCTGCTCCTATGACTACTACTACTACTAGTCCTACTACTACCAATGTTGCTACTATTACTACTACAGGTACAACAACTACTACTACAAGTACCCTTGCTACTTGTACTACTATTTCAACTATTGCTGCTATAATTGCTACCCCTACTACTTCTGTTACTGCTCCTCCTACTACTACTACGACAATTAGTACTACTACCGCTACTGCTGCTACTGCTACAATTACTACTACTACTACTACTACTGCCACTACGGCTGCTGCTACTTCTACTACTACTATAGCTACTTCTCCTTCTATTATGACCACTGCTACTACTACTACTACTCCTACTACTACTGCTGCTAATACTATTACTACTACTACTACTACTACTACTACTCTTGCTGCTGCTACTACTACTTCAACTGGTACTACTGCAACCTATGCTACTGCTACTATGACAAATACAACTAATAAAAATACCTCTACTACTGTTCTTACTACTAATACTTCTGGTACTATGATAACAACTGCTGCTCCTGCTACTACTACTACTACTACTACAACTGCTGCTACTATTGCTATTACAGCTATAGCAACTAGTACTGCAAGTACCCCTGCTATGTCTAGTGCTCTTCAACTACTGCTACTGTAATTACTACTCCTACTACTTCTGCTACTGCTCCTATTACTACTGCTACTACTCCTACCACTACTAGTATTGCTGCTTTTGCTACTACTATGACTGCTGTTGCCACAACTTCTAGTAATATTGCTCCAACTACTACTTCTACTGTTACTAGAACTTCCACTGATTTTGTTACTACAACAACTACTACTATTGTTACTATTGCTACGACTACCGCTACCACTACTACTGCAGCTCCGGCTACTATTACTACTACCACTACTACCTCAACTACTACTACTAATACTCCAACTACTATCGCTCCTACTACTACTACTCCTGCTGCAGCTGCAGTTGTTTCTCCTACTACTATACTAGTGCTACTACTACTGCTACTACAACAACAACTACTATTACTACTTTTGCTGTTGATACTATAACTACTCTACTACAATGGCTTCTATTGATGCTCTTACTACTACTTCTACTACTACTGCTACCACTATGACTTTTGCTACTACTTCTACTGCTACCACGGATGCTATGACTACTACAACTACTATAACTACTACTTCTACAACTACTTCTACTGCTACTATTTCCTCTACTATTACTGCGACTACTGCTACTACTGCTATTACTACAACTATTGCAACTTGTGCTACAATTGCTACTTCTACTTCAACTACTACTACTGCTTCTACTACTACATCTCCTACTTCTACCATAGCTACAACTATCGACTACCACTACTGCTATGACTACTACTGTTGCTATTGCTACTTATACAACTGCTACTACGACTACCACTACTGCAACTACAACTACTACTATTACTACATCTGCGAGAACCACTACTTCTCCTACTCCTACTACTTCTCCTACTAATACTACTATAACTACTATTATTACTACAAATAATACTACAACTGTTACAACAATAACAATAACAACAACTACCTCTACTACTACTACTACAACAACAACTACTAGCACTACTACTACCACTACCACTACCACTACTACTACTACGACTACTACTATTGCTACTACTACTACTTCTCCTACTATTACTACTTAAACTACTACAACTACCACTACTGGTACTACAATGGCTACTACTACTATAGCAACTACTATTACTGTGGCTATTGATACTACTATTACTATAGCTACTTCTACTACTATGGCTACTTCTACTACTGCTTCAACTACTACTTCTACTTCTACTACTACTTCTGCTACTACTACCACTACTATTATATTGCTGCTACTACTATTACTAATATGTCTGCTAATACTGCTACGACAACTACTACCATGACTATTTCTGTAGCCACTACTACTGCAACTACTACTGCTGCTGCTGCTCATACTACTATTACTACTGCCATAATTACTACAACTACTACTACTACTAGTACCACTACTACAACTATTTCTACACTAATAGTACTATTGTTGTTGCTACTACTACTACTTCTACTACTAATTTTACTATAACTACCACTATTATTTCTACTACTACTACTTTTGATGCTACAACTACTACAATAATAACAACTATTACTACAAATGCTACTTCTACTACTACTATTACCCCTACGACTGCTATTACTACTACTACTATGGCTACTACTACTACTACTATTTCTACTAGTACAACTATAGTTGTTATTATTACTACTAGTACTACTACTACTTTTACTAATGCTCCTACTACTACTGCTAGTACTAGCACTACTATTGCTACTGCTGTTGCTGTTGCTGTTGCAACAACTACTACTCTTACAACCACTCCTAATCCAACTACCATTGCTACTTGTATTACAGATACTACAACTACTACTGCTTCAACTACTACAAGTATAAGTTATAGTATAAGTAATAATAGTAAAAGTAATAGTAATAGTAGGAGTAGTAATAGTAGTAGTAGTAGCAGTAGTAGTAGTTGAAGAAGCATAAGCATTAGTTGTAGTAGTAGTAGCAGTAGTAGCAATAGCATCCCTGATAATTGCAGCAGTAATAGTTGTAGTAGCTGTACTAGTAGCAGGAGTTGTAGTAGTAGCAGAAGTCGTAGTATAGTAGTAGTAGTACTAGCAGTGGTAGAAGTAGTAGTAGTTGTTGTAGTTGTAGTAGAAGTAGTGGTAGTAGCAGTAGTAGTTGTAGTAGCAGTAGTAGTAGTAATAGTAGTAGTAGAAATAGCAGTAGTAGTAGAAGTAGTTGTAGTAGCAATCGTAGTTGCTTTGAATCAGTGATAGTAGTAGCAGTAGAAGTTATAGTAGAAGTAGTAGAAGTTAAAGTAATAGACGTAGTAGTAGTGGTAGTGGCAGGAGTAGTAGTTGTGTAGTGGCAGGAATAGTTATGCAGTAGCTATTATAATAGTAGGAGTAGCAGTCTTAGTAGGAGATGTGGAGCAGCAATAGTACTAGTGACAGTAGTAGCAGTTGTAGTAGAAGAAGTAGTAGTAGTAGTAGTAGTGGCAGTATTAGTAGCCACAAAAGTAGTTGTAGTACTAGTAGTTATAGGCGTAGTAGTAGTTGTAGTTGTAGTAGTAGCAGTACTAGTAGTAGCTATAGGACTAGTAGCAGTAGTAGTAGAAGCAACTATAGTGGTAACTGTAGTAGTAGCATTAGTAGCAGTAGCAGTAGTCGGATCAGTAGTACCAGTAGTTGTAGTAGTTTCAGGAAAAGTAGCAGCAGTAGTAGTATTAGTAGCTATAGTTGTAGTAGTAGTAGTAGTAGTAGTAGTAGCAGCACTAGTAGCAGTAATAGCAGTGGTAGTAGCAGAGTTAGTAGCAAAGTAGCTGTCGCAATGGTAGTGACAGTAATCCTAGTAGTAGTAGTAGTAAAAGTAGCAGCAATAGTCATGGTAGGAGGAGGAGTAGTAGTAGCAGCAGCAGCAGCAGTAGTAGTAGTAGAAGCAACAGTAGTAGTAGTAGCAAGGGTAGCAGTAGTTGTTGTAGTCGTAGTTGTAGTAGTGGAAATCGTTGTAGTAGTAGTAGTTGTAGTAGCAACAATAATAGCAATAGTAGTAGTAGCAAAAGTAGTAGTAGTAGTAGCAGCAGCTGTAGTAGTAGCAGCAACAGCTATAGTAGTAGTACTATCAGGGGTAGTAATAGTAGCAGCAATAGCATCAGTACTAATAGTGTTGCAACAGCAATAGCAGTAGTAGTCATAGTAGCGACCGTAGAAGTAGTAGTAGCTGTAGTATTAGTAACAATAGTAGTAGTACTAGAGTAGCAGCAGTAGAAATAGTGGTAGTAGCAGCAGCAGCAATAGTGCTCGTAGTAACAATGGTAGAAGTAGTAGCAGTTGTTGTAGTCGTGGCAGCAGTAGTAGCAGCAATAGTAGTAGTAGAAGTAGTAGTACTAGAGTAGCAGCAGTAGCAATGGTGGTAGTAGCAGCAGCAGCAGTAGTGCTCGTAGTAACAATGGTAGAAGTAGTAGCAGTTGTTATAGTCATGGCAGCAGTAGTAGCAGCAACAGTAGTAGTAGAAGTAGTAGTAGGAATAGCAGTGGTTGTAGCATTATTTGTAGTAGTAGTAGTATTAGTTGTAGATGTTGTAGTAGTAGTAGTAGCTGTGGTGGCTGCAGTAGTAGTACTAGTTGTGTAATACTACTAGTAGTAGTAAGAGCAGTGCTAGCAGTGGTTGCAGTAGTAGTAGTAGTAATAGTAGTAGTAATTGTAGTAGTAACAGTGGTAGAAATAGTAGCAATAGTGGCTGAAGTAGTAGGAGGGGCAGAAGTAGTAGCATTCATAATAGTAGTTTGAGAAGTAGTAGTAGTACCAGTGGTTGTAGTTGAAATAGTAGTAGCAGTAGTATTAGTAGTCGTTATAGTAGTAGCAGTGGCAGTAGTTGTTGCAGAAGTAGTAGTAGGATAATTATTAGTAGTAGGAGAAGTAGTAGTAGTAGCAGTAGTAGTATTAGTATCGTAGTGATAGTATTAGTAGTAGTAGTAGCAGTAGTGGTAGCAGTAGTAGTAGAAATAGTATTAGTCAGAATAGGAGTAGCAGTAGTAGTAGTAGCAGCAGTGGTAGTAGCAATAGTCATAGTAGTAGTAGTAGGACCAGTAGTAGTAAAAGTAGTCACAGTAGTTGTAGTAGTACCGGTAGGTGTATAAGGAGGAGTAGTAGTAGTTGTTGTAGGAGGAGTGGTAGTGGAGGTAGCAGAAGTTGCAGTAGCAGCAATTGTTGTTGTAGTTGTAGGAGGAGTAGTAGCAGTAGTAGTTGTTGTTGTTGTTGTAGTAGCAGTAGCAGCAGCAGTAGCTGTAATAGTAGTCGTAGAAGTTGTAGCAATTGTGATAGTAGTATTGGCGGTAGTAGTAGTAGTAGTAATAACAGTGCTAGCAGTGGTTGTAGTACTAGTAGCAATTGTAGCAGCTGTAGCAGTAGTAGTATAGCATTAGTAATAGTTGTTGAAGTAGTATTAGCTGAAGTAGCAGTGGTTGTTGTAGTAGTAGGAGTAGTAGTAGTCATAGGATTTTTAGTAGTAGTAGCAGTAATAGAAGTCGTAGAAGTAGCAGTAGTAGTTGTTGTAGTACGAGTAGTAGTGGTAGTCATAGTAGTAGTAGGAGTAGTAGTGGTAGTTGTGATAGTTATTATACTAATCATAGCCATAGTATTAGTAGCTGTAGTAGCCATAGTAGTAGAAGTCATAGTAGCTATAACAGTAGTCATAGTGAGGATAGTCATTGTAGTAGTAATAGTAGTAATAGTTGTATCAGTAGTAGCAGTAGTAGTAGTTGTAGCAATAGTAGTATAGTATCCATAGTAGCAGCAGCAGTAGTTGTTGCAATCGTTGTAGTAGTAGTAGCAGCAGTAGCAGTATTAGTAGTAGCAATAGTATTATTGGCAGGAGTGGTGGTAGTTGGAGTGGCAAAAGTAATAGAAGTAGTAATTGTAGTTGGAGAAGTAGTAGTAGTTCTAGTAGTAGGTGTAGAAATAGTTGTAGAAGTAGCCATAGTAGTAGTAGTAGGTGTAGCAATTGTAGAAGAAGTAGTCATAGTAGTAGTAGTAGTAGTATTATTAGTAGTAGTAGTAGCAGTAGCAGTAGTTGTTGTTGTAGTTGTAGTAGTAGCAGTAGCAGTAGTTGTTGCAGTAGTGGGAGTAGTAGTTGTTATTGATGTAGGTGAAGTAGTAGTAGTTGTTGTATTAGTAGTAATAGCACTAGTAGTAGCAATAGTAGTTGTACTTGCAGCATAAGTAGCAGTAGTAGTGATAGTAGTAGTAGTACTAGTAGTAGCAGTGGTCATATTTGTAGAAGCAACAGTACTAGTAGAAGTAACAGTAGTTGCAGTACTAGCAGCAAAACTAGTTGTATTAGTAGCAATAGCAGTACTAGCAGTAGTATCTATATTAGTAGAAGCAGCAGTACGAGCCATAGTACTAGCTGCAGAAGTAGCAATAGTAGTAGTAGTAATATTAGCAGTAGTAGTGTCGTAGTCATAAGAGTAGTAGTCGTATTAGTAGTCGTAGTAGTTAGTTTTGTAGTAATAGTAGTAGTAGTAATAGATGTATTAATTATAGTAGTATGAGTAGTAGTAATAACAGCAGCAGTAGTAGTAGCAATAATGGTAGAAGTAGTCGAAGTAGAAGTGGTACTAGTATCGATTATAGTAGCAGTAGTAGCAGAAGGAGTAGTAGTATAAGTAGGAGATGTAGCAGTAGTAGCCGTAGTTATTGTAGTTGTACGTGTAGTAGTACTAGTAGTAGGAGTTGTGATAGTAGCAGTAGAATTAGTAGTAGCAGTAGTAGTAACAGAAGTCATATGAATTGTAGCAACAGTAGTAGTTCTAGTTGTAGTAGCAGTAGTAGTAGTAGAAGGAGAAGTAGTAGTAGTGGCAATAGTCGCAGTAGTAGTAGCAGGAGTATTAGTAGTGGAAGTGGTAGTTGTAGTAGTAGTAGTAGTAGAAGTCATAGTAGCAGTATTATAGTAGTAGTAGTAGTAGTAATAGTTGAAGCAGTAGTAGCAGAAGTAGTAGTAGTAGTTGAAGCTACAGTAGCTAAAGTAGTAGTAGTGGCAAGAAGAGTAGTAGTAGTAGTAGTAATGGTCATAGTAGCAGTCGAACTAGTAGTAGCAGTAGTGCCAGTAGTGGCCCTGGTGGCAGTTGTACTAGTGGTAGCAATAATAGAAGTAGAAGTTGTAGTAGCAATTGTAATAATAGTCAAAAAAGTAGTACTCATAGTAGTAGTTGTAGCAGTAGTGCTAGAAGTAGTAGTAGTGGTAGAAGAAGATATAGTTGTAGCAGCAGTCTTTGCAGCAGCAGTAGTAGTAGTTATAGTTGTAGTAGTAGCAAAAGTAGTAGAAATTGTAGAAGTAGTAGTAGTAGTTATAGCCATGGTAGTATTAGTGGCAGTTGTAGTAGAAACATTAGTAGTAGTAGAAGTGGTTGGAGCAGTAATAGCAGCAGCAGTAGTAGCAGTGGTAGCAATAGTAATAGTAGTACCTGTAGTAGTTGTCATAGTTGTTGTAGCAGTTATAGCAGAAGCAGCAGTAGCAGTAGCCGTAGTGGTAGCTGTAGTAGCAGTAATTGTAGAAGTGGAACTAGGAATAGTAGTAGTAATAGTAGAAGTAGTAGTAGCAGAAGTAGTGGCAGTTGTAGTAGTAGTTGTTGGCACAGCAGAAGCTGTATTAGTAGCAGTAGCAATAGTAGTAGTTGTAGTAGTAGCAGTTATAGTAGTAGTAGTAGTAGTAGTAGTAGTGAAAGATGTTGTAATAGTAGTTGTAGTAGTGGTAGTAGTAGCATAAGTAGTAGCGGTAGCAGTATTTGTACTTGTAGTAGTAGCATGAGTTGTAGTAGTAGTAGTAGTAGGAGGAGTAGTGGTAGAAGTAGCAGTAGTTGCAATATTTGCGGTAATTGTTGTAGTAGCAGGAGGAGTAGACGTAGTAGTAGTAGTAGTAGTGGTAGAAGTGGTAGTAGTCATAGTAGTAGCATTAGTAGCTGCAGTAATTGAAATAGTAGGTGTAGTAGTAGAAATAGTTATAATAGTAGTAGCAATAGTAGTAACAGTAGCAGTAGTAGTAATTGGAGTAGTAGTAGTTGCAGTTTAAGTACTAGCAGTAGCAGTAATTGGAGTAGTAGTAGGAGTAGTCGCAACAACAGTAGTAGTAGTACTAGTAGCAGTCGTAGTAGCAGCAGAAGTATTAGTTGTCGCAGTAGTAGTGGTAGTAGTAGTAATAGTAGTAGTAAAAGAAGTAGTAGTAGTAGTAGTAGCAGAAATAGTAGTAGTAGTAGTAGTAGTAGTAGTGGTAGTAGTAGTAGTAGCAACTGTAGTAGCAGAAGTAGTAGTAGGAGTAGTAACAGTTGCACTAGTACAACTAATTATAGCAGTAGTAGTAGCTATAGTAGTTGTTGTTGCTGTTGTTGTGGTAGTAGTAGTAGTTGTAGTAGCTATAGCAGTTGGAGTAGAAGTAGTAGCAGTGTTAATCGCAGTAGGAGAAATAAAAGTAGTAGTCGTAGTTGACGAGATAGTAGTAGTAATATTAGTAGTAACAGCAGTAGTAATCATAGTCGTAGTGCAAAAGTAGTACTAGCAGTTGTAGTTGCGGTAGTAGCTATAATTGTATTATTAGTAGTTGTAATTGTGGCAATAGCAGCAGTAGTAATAGCAGTAGTAGCAGCAGCAGTAGTAGTAGTAGTAGTCGCAGTAGCAATAGTCATTTTAGCAATAGCTGTTATTAAAGTAACAGTGGTACTAGTAGCAGAAGTAGTTGCATTAGTCATAGTAGTAGTAGTAGTAGTAGTAGTAGTAGTAGCAGCTGCAGTTGTGGTAGTAGTAGTACTAGTAGCACCTGGAGTAGTAGGAGTAGCAGTAGTAATAGTTGTAGCAGCAGTTGTAGTAGCAATGACCTTAGTAGTTACAGTAGTAGTAGTAACAGCAATAGTAGTAGTAGAAGATGTAGTAGTAGAAGTATTTATAGTAGTAGTAGTAGCAATAGTTGTAGAAGTAGCAGTCGTAGTATTCAAAGTTGTAGTGGTTGTAGTAGAAGCAAATGTACTAGTAGTAGTAGCATTGGAAGTAGTAGTAGTAGTAGTTGTTGTTGTTGTATAAGTAGTAGCAATAGAAGCAGTAGTAGTTGAAGTAGCAATAGTAATAGTAGCAGTATTAGTAGTAGTAGAGGAACTAGTAGGTGTAGTAGTAGTAGTAGCAATAGCAGCAGTAGTTGTGTTAGTAATAGTAGTAGTAGTAGTAGTCACAGCAGTATCTGCAGTAGTAGTGGAAGTAGATGCAGTAGTATCCACAGTAGTGATAGTAGTACTAGTTATTGTAGTAGAAGTAATCATAGTAGTAGTAGCAGTACTAGAAGTAGTAGTAGCAGCAGTGTAGCCTTAGTAGTGGTAGTAGTAGTAGCAGTAGTACTAGTAGTAGTGGTAGTAGTGGTAGCAATAGTACCAGTTGTAGTAGTAGAAGTAGTGGTAGTGGTAGTTGTCATTGTAGTAGTAGTAATAGAAGTATTTGTAGTAAAAGTAGTGGCAGCAGTAGTAGTTGCAGAGCTAGTAGTAGTTGGAGAAGTAGTAGTAGCATAAATAATAGAAGTATTAGTAGTAGTAGTAGTATTTAAAGTAGTTGGAATAGCAGTAATAGTAGCAGTAGCAGCAGTAGTAGAAGTAATAGTAGTAGTATTAGTTGTAGCTATAGCAGCAGTAGTAGAATTAGTAGTATTAGCAGTAGTTGTAGCAGTACCAGTAGTAGTAGTAGTAGTTGCAGTATTAGCAATAGTTGTATTAGTAGCAGAAGTAGAAGTAGTAGTAGTAGTAGGAGTCGTAGGAGAAGTCGAACAAGTAGTAGTTGTAGCAGTCATAGAAGTAGTAATAATAATAGTAGCTGCAGTAGAGGTAGTGGTTGGGGCAGTAGTACTAGATATACTAGTAGTAGTAGCAGCAATACTAGTAATAGTAGTAGTAGTAATACTTCTAGTAGCCTGAGTAGTAGTCGCAGTAGTAGTACTAGTAGTAGTAGCGGCAGTAGTAGTAGCTTGGGTAGTAGCAATAGTAATAGTAGTAGTTACAGTAGTAGTAGTAGTATCAGAAATAATAGTTGTAGTAGCAGTACTAGTAGTGGGAGTAGTTGAAATAGTAGCGAAAGTAGTAGTAGTAGTCGAAGTACTAGAAGTGGTTGTAGCTATAGACGTAGCAGTAGTAGTAGTATTAGTAACTGTAGTAATAGGACTAGCAGTAGCACTAATGGTACTACTAGTAGTAGTACTTGTAGCAATAGGAGTTGCAGTTGTAGAAGTAGGAGCAGTAGTAGTCATAGCCGTAGTTGTAGTATAAGTAGTAGTAGAAGTAGCAGTAGTAGGAGTTTTAGTTGAAGTAGTTGTCATAGTAGTAGTAGCAGTAGTAGCAATAGTAGTTGTAGTAGTAGTAGAAGGAGTTTTTCGTGCAGCAATAGGAGTAGTTGCAGTAGTAATAGTGGTAGTAGATGTAGTATCTGTAGTAGTAATACTAGTAGTCGTTGTATTTGTAACAGTACTAGCAGTAGTAGTTGTAGTACTAGTGTAGTAGTAGTAGCAGTAGTTATAGTTTTAGAGCTAGTAGTAGTAGTAGTAGTATTGGTAGTAGTATGAGTAGTTGTTGTAGGAGTAGTAGTATTCCAAATGGATGTAGTTGTATTAGGGGCATCGAGGTAATTGGAGCAGTAGTAGAAGTAGTTGTAGCAGTAGTAGTAGTTGCAATAGAAGTAGTAGTAGCAGCCATAGTAGTAGTAGCAGGAGTAGTAGTAGAAGAAGCAATAGTAGTAGCAGTAGTAGTTGGAGAAGTAGCCGAAGGAGTATTAGTAGCAGTAGCAGTAGTAGTAGTTGTAGCAGTAGTAGTAGTAATATTTGTAGTAGTAGTAGTAGTAGTCATAGTATAAGTAGTCGTTGTACTAGTAGTAAGAGTAGCAGCAGTAACAGTAGTATTCATAGTAGTAGTAGTAGTAGTAATAGTAGTAGCAGTTGTAGTAGTAGCAAAAGTAGTTGTTGTTGTTGTAGTACTAGTAGTTGTAGTAGTAGTGGTAGTAGTGGTTGTTGTTATAGTAGCAGTAGCAGTTATTATTGCTGTAGTAGTAGTAGGAGCTGCAGTAGTAACAGTAATCGCAGTAGTAGTAGTAAATGACGGGGTAATCTTGTGAGTAGTAGAAGACGTAGTAGTAATAGGAGTAGCAAGAACAGCAAAAGAAGTAGTAGCAATAGGAGTTGCGGCAACAACTATGGTGATAGCAGTAGTGGTAGTAATAGGAGTTGTTGTACGAGTAGCAGTAGAAGCAGTAGTACTAGTGGTAGCTGTAGTAGTAGGAGTAGTAGTACGAGTAGCAGTTGAAGTAGCAATAGTAGCTGTAGTAGTAGTAGGAGCAGCAGTAGTAGTTGTAGTTGTAGTAGTAATTGTATGAGTAGTTGTAGGTGTAGCAGTAGAAGTAGTAGTAGTAGTAGTAGTAGTAGTAGTAGTAGTTGCAATAGCCATAATAGTGGTCGTATTAGTACCAGTAGGAGTAGTTATAGTAGAAGCAGTTATAGCAGTGGCTCTGGTAGTTGTAGTTGTAGTAGTAGTAGTAATAGTAGTTGCGACAGAAGTAGTAGTAGAAGTAGTAATAGTAGTAGCAGTAGAAGTTGTAGTAGTACTAATACTAGTACTAGTAGCAGAAGTACTAGAAGTAGTAGTAGTAGTAGTAGTAATAGTAGAAATAGTAGTAGTAGTAGTAGAAGTAGTAGTTGAGGTAGTAGTTGTACTAGTAGTCGGAGTGGAAGTAGTAGTAGTAGGAGTAGTGGTAGTAGTTGTAGTAGTAGACATAGTAGTAGGAATAGGTGTCGAAGTAGCCGCAGTAGGTGTAGTAGTTGGAATAGCTGATGGAGGAGTTGCAGTAGGAATAGTAGTAGTAGCGGTGGTAGCAGTAGTAGTAGTATTAGTGGTAGTAGGTGAAGAAGTAGTAGTAGCAGCAGTTGTAGTAGTAGTTGTAGGAGTTGTAGTAGTAGTAGTTGCTATTGTAGTAGTAGGAGTAGGCATAGTAGTTGTAGTATTAGTAGTAGTCGACGTTGTTGTAGTATTAGTAGTAGTAGTATTTGTTGTAGTGGTCGGAGTAGCAGAAGCAGCAGTAGCAGCAGCAGCTGTAGTGGTAGTAGTAGTAGTAGTAGCTATACTACCAGTAGTAGTTGTAGAAGCAGTATCCATAGCAGTTGTAGTAGAAGTAGTAGTAGTAATAGTAGCAGTAGTAGTTGTAGTAGAAGTCGTAGGAGTAGGAGTAGGAGCATGAGTAGTAGTTGCAGTAATAGTAGTAGTAGTACTATTAGTAGGGGTAGCGACAGGACCATGTAGTAGCAGTAATAATAGAAGTAGTAGTAGTAGTAGCTATAGCAGGTGTACTAGTGGTAGCAATACTAGTAATATCAGGGACCGTAGTAGTAATAGTCAGAGTAATAGTAGTAGTAGGAGCACTAGTTGCATTAGCAGTACGAGTAGTAGTGGTTGTTGTTATAGTAGTTATTATAGTAGTAGTAGGAGTGGATTTAGTTGTTGCAGTAGCAATAATAGTAATAGTAGTAATGATAGAAGTAGTAGAAGCAGTAGTAGTAGCAATAGAAGTTGTAGTGATAATTGTAGTAGTAGTAGTAGCAGTAGAAGTAGTAGTAGTAGTATAAGTAGTAATAGTAGTAGAAGGAGGAGGTGTAGTAGTAGTACTAGTAGTACTAGTAGTAATAGGAGTAGTTGTAGTTGTGGCAGTAATCGAAGTAGCAGGAGTGTTAGCTCTGGTAGTACTAGTAGTAGTAATAATAGTGGTTTTAGTAGTAATGGTAGTGGTAGTAGTATTAGTTGTAGTAGATGTAGTTCTAGTTATAGTTGTATTAGTAGTAGTAGTAGTAATAGTAATAGTAGTTGCAGTAATGAAAGCAATATGGTAGGAGTAGTAGTAGAAGTAGTGGGAGTAATAGTAGCAGTAGAAGTAGTAGTAGTTGCAGTAGTAGTAACAGTAGCAGTTCCAATAGTAGTAGTTGTAGTAGTAGTAATAGTAGTAGTTGGAGTAGTAGGAGTAGCAGTCGTTGTCTTCATAGTTGTGGTAGTAGTAGTATAGTAGTTGAAGTAATAGAGGTAGTAGTAGTAGTGGTAGAAGTAGTAGTAGTAGCAATAGTAGTAATAATAGTAGCAGTAGTGGGAGTAGTAGTAGTATCAGTAAGAGTGGAAGTAGTAGTTGTAAGAGAAGAAGTGGTAGTAGTAGTAGCAACAGTAATAGTCGGAGGAGGAGTAGTAACAGTTGGAGTAGTGGTAGTCATAGTAGTAGTAGTAGTAGTAGTATTGGTAGTTATAATGGTAGTAGTTCTAGTAGTAGTTGTACTGCTTATAGAAGTAGTTGTGGTAGTGGCGTCGTAGAAGTAGCAGTGGTAGTAGTTGTAGCGGTTGTAGTAGTAGTGGTAGTAGCAATAGTTGTAGTAGTAGTAGCAGTAGTAGTTATAGTAGCAGGAAATGAATTAGTAGTCGCAGGAGTTGTAGTAGTAGAAGTAGTTATAATAGTCGCAGCAGTAGTGGTAGTAGTAATAGTAGTAGAAGGCATTTTTGGTGTAGCAGTAGTAGTAGTTGTTGTACTAGCGTAGTAGTAGTAGAGGAAGAAGCGGTAGTGGAAGGAGTAGTAGAAACAGTGACGATTGTAGTTGTAGTGGCTATAGTAGTATTTGAAGTAATAGTAGTAGTAGTAGTAGTAGTAGTAGTATCGCAGTAGTAGTAGTAGTGGTAGTAGTAGCAATAGTAGCAGCAGCTGTAGTAGTAGTAGTAGCAGCAGTAGTAGTAATAGAAGTCATAGACATTGTAGTAGTAGTAGTAGTTCTAGTTGTAGCAGTAGTAGTAGTAGTAGTGGCAACAGTCGCAGTAGTAGCAGCAACAGTATTAGCAGTGGTAGTGGTGGTAGTAGTAGTTGTAGTAGTAGTCATAGTAGCAGTATTGTAGTAGCAGTAGTAGTAGTTGAAGTAGTAGTAGCTGAAGTAGTAGTAGTAGTTGAAGCTAAAGTAGCTGAAGTAGCAGTAGTGGCAGCAAGAGTAGTAGTAGTAGTACTGGTCGTAGTAGCAGTAGTGCCGGTTGTAACTTTGGTGGCAGTAGTACTTGTGGTAGCAATAATAGTAGTAGAAGTTGTAGTAGTAGTTGTAATCGTAGTCAAAAAAGTAGTACTCATAGCAGCAGTTGTAGAAGTAGTGATAGAAGTAGTACTAGTGGTAGAAGAAGTAATAGTTGTAGCAGTAGTCTCTGCAGTAGTAGTAGTAGTAGTTATAGTTGTAGTAGTAGTTGTTGTAGTAGTAGCAAAAGTAGTAGAAGTAGAAGTAGTAGTAGTAGTAGTAGTAGTAGTAGCCATGGTAGTTGTAGTAGCAGTAGTAGAAGTAGTAGTAGTCGAAGTATTGGTAGTAGTAGTAGTAGTTGGAGCAGTAATCGTTGCAGCAGTAGTAGCAGTGGTAGTAGTAGTGATAGTAGTACCTGTAGTAGTTGTATAATTGTTGTAGCAGTTATAGCAGAAGCAACGACAATAGCAGTAGAAGTGGTAGTAGCAGTAGTTGTAGTGGTGGCTGTAGTAGTAGTAATTGTAGAAGTGGAAATAGGAATAGTAGCAGTAATAGTAGAAGTAGTAGTAGCAGAAGTAGTAGCAGTGGTAGTAGTAGTTGTAGCAGCAGTAGAACCTGTATTAGTAGCAGTAGCAATAGTAGTAGAAGAAATAGTAGTAGTTGTAGTAGTACTAGTTGTAGTAGTAGTATCACTAGTAGTAGTAGCAGTAGTAGCAAAAGTTATAGTAGTAGTTGTTGTAGTAGTGGTAGTCGTAGCATAAGTAGTAGCCGTTGTAGTATTTGTACTTGTAGTAGTAGTAGGAGTAGCGGTAGAAGTAGTTGTAGTTGCAATATTAGCGGTATTTGTTGTATTTGTAGGAGGAGTAGACGTAGTAGTAGTAGTAGTGGTAGAAGTGGTAGTAGTCATAGTAGTAGCATTAGTAGACGCAGTAGTAGTAGTAGTGGTAGAAGTGGTAGTAGTTATAGTAGTAGCATTAGTAACTACAGTAATTGAAATTGTAGGTGTAGTAGTAGAAATAGTTATAGTAGTAGTAGCAGTAGCAGTAATTGAAGTAGTACTAGTAGTAGTAGTAGTAGTAGTTATAGTAGTAGTAGTAGTAGCAGCAGCAGCAGTAGTAGTAGTAACAGTACTAATAGAAGGATGAGTTGAAGCAATACTAGTAGTTGAAGTCGGAGTAGTTGAAGTAGCCGTAGTCGCAGGAGGAGTAGTGGCCGTAGTAGTTGTAGTTGTAGAAGGAGTAGATGTAGCAGTTGTAGCAGTAGTTGTAGTAATAGTAGTTAAAGTAGTCGTTGTAGTAGTAATTATAGAGGAACTGGTTGTAGTAGTAGTAGTAGTAGTAGTAGTAGTAGTAGTAGTAGTAGTAGTAATATTAGTAGTTGTAATACTATTTGTAGCATTTGTAGTAGCAGAAGCAGTTGTATTAGTAGGAGTAGCAATATTCATAGTAGCATAAGATTAGCAGTTGGAATTATAGTAGAAGTAGGAGTAGTTGTAGTAGTGGTCATTGCAGTAAAGGTAGTAGTAGTAGTAATAGATGAAGTAGCAGTCATAGTAGTTGTCGTAGTAGCAGCAATAACAGCAGTAGTCCTACTAGTAGCAGTCGTAGTAGTAGCAGTAGTATTAGTAGTTGAGTAGTAGTTGTAGTAGCAGTAGTAGTAGTAGTAGTAGTAGTAGTAGCAGAAGGAGTAGTAGTAGTAGTAGTAGTAGCAGCAGTGGTAGTAGCAGTAGTAGCAGCAACATTAGTAGCAAAAGTAGTAGTAGGAGTAGTTGTAGTTGCACTAGTGCAAGCAATCATAGCTGTAGTAGTAGCTATAGTAGTAGTTGTTACTATAGTTGTGGTAGTAGTAGTAGTTGTAGTAGCTAGAGCAGTTGTAGCAGAAGTAGTAGTAGTGGTAATCACAGTAGCAGAAATAAAAGTAGTAGCCATAGTTGTTCA
>RXID01001662.1:0-38777 GCA_005019695.1 Trichopus zeylanicus subsp. travancoricus | reverse complement strand
ACTACTACTACTACCCTTGCTACTGCTGCTACTTCTACTTCTACTACTGCTAATACTCCCACTAGTACTACTACTTTTACTACTACTACTACTGCTACTGCTACTATGACTACCAATCCTAATACTACTACTATGACTACTACTACTATTGCTATTAATACTACTACTATTACAACTACTATTGCTACAACCACTACTATTACTACTACGGCTACCTTAACTACTGCTACTACCACTACATGTGCTCCGACTACTACTATGACAATTGCAACTAGTACTACCACTGCTACAACTACAACTACTACTATGTCTACAACTACTACTACTACTCCCATTGCTAACTACTACATCCTACTACTTCTACTATTACTACTATTACTACAACTACTACAACAAGTACTACTACTTGTGCTACTACTACTACTTCCAGTTCTCTTGAAACTACTACTACTACTACAACTACTGCTACTACTACTATGACCGCTACTAATACTACTATTCCAACTACTTTTGCTATTACTACTGCCACTACTACAACTACTACTGCTACTACACCGACTGATACAACTATTATTACTACTACTACTACTACAATAATTACTACTACTAGTACACCCACTAATACAACTACCAGTACTATTTCTGTTACTATTACTACTCCTACAACTACTACAACTTCTACTTATACTACTACTGCTACTCCTTCTTCTACTACTACTACTACTGCTGCTGCATTGCTACTGTTAGTACTACGGATGCTACTCCTAGTACTACTGCTGCTGCTGCTGGTACTACTAGTGCCACTTTCCCTACTACAGATGCTGCCGTTAATACTACTATGACTACTACTACTGCTATTACTCCTCCTACTCCTACACCTACTCCAGCGATAACTACTACAACAACTAGTACAATTGCGGCTACTACTACTCCTACTACTACAGCGACAACTACTATTGCTGCTACTGCTGCTGTTGCTGCTACTACTACTACTACTATTACTACCACTCTTAACACTCCGACCACTCCTACTACTGCTACTACTACTACCATTACTACTACTAAACCTCCTATAGTATCAACAACAACTACTACTAGTACTATTACAACAACAACAACAACAACAACAACAACAACTACTACTACTACTACTAGTACTTCTACTACTACAACAACAACTACTTCTACTTCTACTACAACTACTCTTGCTACTACAACCACTACTAATTCTACTACTACTACTACTACTAGTACTGCTGCTACTGCTACTCCTACTACAACAACCACTACTTGTACTACTACTAATACAATGACTACTACTATGACTACGACGATTACTACTACTACTATTACCCCTCCTACAACTACTATGATTACTAATATTGATAGTTCGACTGCTGTTGTTGCTACTACTACTACTACTACTGTTACTAGTAGTACCATGACTACTACTACTACTACTACAACAACAATAACAACTACAACTACAACAACTACTACTGCTACTCCTAATACTCGTACTCCTCCGTCTACTACTATAACTACTACTATTACTACTACTAATACTCATATTACTACAACTATTACAACTACTACTGTTACTACTAGTACTAGTACTAATACTACAGCTCTAGCTTCTACTTCTACTACGACCACTACTGCAACTTCCACTTCTAATACTTCGACTAGCACTGCTACACCTACTACTTTTACTATTACTACTACTACTGCTATTTCTCCAACTGCTACACCTATGAGTACTAGTACTACTACAACTACTTCTAGTAATAGTACTACTACTCCTTGTACTTCTACTGTTACTACCACTACTATTGCTATTACTCAAACTACTACTACGACAACTACTCCTACCACTACTCCTACAACTACACCTATTACTACTACTACTACTACTACTACCACCACTACTACCACTACTTTTACTATTATTATTACTATTACTACTCGCCCTGCTACTACACCTACTAGTACTACTAGTACTACTTCTACAATTATTATTTTTACTACTACTACTCCTGCTATTTCTACTATTACTACTAAAGTACTATTATTACTACTGCTACCACTACTACTACTACTTCTACTACTACTATATCTACTATTACTATAACTACTATGACGCCTACTACTTCTACTGGTACAACTACTACTCCTACCACTACTACTACAACAACTACTGCTGCTACTACTACTTCTGCAAGCACTACTACTCCTACTAGTACTACTATAACTACAACAACTACTATTTGTCCCCCACCAATAACTCCTACTACTCTACTAGTGCTGCTGCTATTACTACAACTCCTACTACTCCTACTACTTTTGCTACTATTACTACAACAACAACAACTACTACTGCTACGACTATTGCTACTACTACAATTTGTGCTACTACTACTACTGCTGCTGATGCTACCACCATTACTACTAGTTCTACTACTACAACTACTACTACTTCTCCTACTACTACTACTACGATGACTACTCCTACTATCACTACTACTTTAGCTACTACTACAACTAATGCTGCTGATGTTGCTACTTCGACAATTGCAACTACGACTACTACTACTACAACAACAACAACAACAACAACAACTACTACTACTACTGCTACTGCTGCTACTACTCTTGCTACTACTACTTCTAGTACAACCATTACTACAAGTACCAATAATACTACTACTACTACTATTATTACTACTACTGCTGCTGCTACTACTAGTACTCCTACTACTACTAGTCCTAATTTGTCTATTACTACTACAACTACATCTACTACTTCTACTACTACTCCAACTACTACTACCACTATTACCATAAGCCTTACTACTTCTACTACAACTACTACTACTATCTGTACTACTACTACTACTACTACTACCACTACTACAACCACTACTATTGCTACCACTACTACACCTACTACTCCTATGCCGCTACTAGTCCTACAACTACTACTGGTGCGACTACTACAACTACTAATATAACTAATCCTGCTCCTCCTACTACTACTACCAATACAATAACAACAACAACAACTACTCCTACAACTACTACTCTCCCTACTAATACTACAACAACTATTACTGCAACTAATCCTGCTCCTGCTACTACTACTACCAATACAACAACAACAACAACAACTACTACTACTCCTACTGCTACTAATCCTACTACTACTACTACAATTACTACTGCCAACAACTACTATAACTACTACTATTACTACTACTATTACTACTATTGCAACTCGTACTACCACCACCACTACTACTACTACTATTACTACTACTACTACTCCTCCTAATACTTTTACTATTACCCCTACTACTACTACTACATCAACTACTGGTACTACTACTACTACAACTTGTGCTACTATTAATACAATTACCACTACTATTACTACTCCTACTACTTCTACTACTACTACTACTTCTAGTAATACAACTACCACACCTACCAATATTACTACTACTTCTACTACTGCTATTACCAACACCATTACTACTACTACTGCTACAACTACAGCAACTTCTACTACTACTACTACTACTATTAGTACTCCAACTACTGCTACTACAACTATAGTTGTTGCTACTATTACTACAACTGCTGCTATTTCTAACACTACTGCTACTACTACTGCTGCTGCTACTACTACTACTACTTTGACTACCTATATTACTACACCTACCAGCACTACCACTACTACCATGACGACAAGAACAACAATAATAACAACAACCACTACTATTACTACCCCTACTACTGCTACTACTATGACTACTACTACAACAACTACTACTACAACTAGGACTACTACTTTAACTACTCCAACTGCTACTACTACTACTCTACTATTACTACTACTACTACTACTACAACTCCTAATGCTTCTACTATTACTACTACTACTGCTGCTGCTTCTACTACTACTTCTACTGCCACTATTACTACTACTACTGTTACTATGACTTCTACTGCTACTACTACTACTACTACTACAACCACTACAACTACAACTAATACTACTACAACTCCTCCTCCTAATCCTACCACTGCTACTACTACAACTACTACTGCTGCTACTACTATGACTACAACTCCAAATACTACTACTATTACTACTACTATTGCTGCTGCTGCTGCTACACCTACAACTACTCCTACTCCTACTACTACTATGACTACTACAACTACTACTACAACTACTACTACTATTGCCTCTACGAATTCTACCACTACTTTGACTCCTAACTACTACAATTGCTACTACTACTACTACGACTACTACTACTTCTACTACAACTCCTAAAACTACCGCTGCTACTACTACTACTACTTGTACAACTGCTACTACTACTACTACTCCAACTAATTTTGCTATTACTACAACTGCTGCTGCTGCTGCTACTAGTATACCTACTAATCCTAAGATAACTACTACTGCTACTAATTATGCTACTACTATTATTCGTACTCCCTCTAATATTACAACTTCTACTATTACTACTGCTACTACTACTACAACTACTACCATTACAACTCCTACTAGTTCTTGTACTACTACTACTACTACCACTTCTACTGCTTCTATTACCACTACTACAACAACTACTACAACTACTAAAACTTCTACTACCACTACTGCTGCTACTCGTACTACTACTACTACTACTACTACTACTACTACTACTACTACTACTACTACTACTACTACTATAACAATATTGCTACGGAATGGCTACTATTGCTAATACTAATGCTACTGCTAATACTACTTCTACTACTGTTGCGGCTAGCGCAACTACTACTACTCCTCCTCCTCCTCCTACTGCTGCTGTCGCTACTACTGGTACTACTGCAACCACTTCCACTTCTTGTACAACTGCTACTACTGCTACTACTATCTCTATTACTATTATTACTACTACTGCTATTGCCGCTACTACTTCTACTATTGCTACAACTACTAATGCTACTGCTGCTGCTACTCGTACTACTGCTGCTACTAATACAATTAGTACTACTGCTACTACCATAACTACTAGTACTACTACTGTTATTGCTTCTAATACTACTACCACTGCTACAACTCCTACTATTACTACTACTACTATTTCTAATAGTACTACTACTACTATTCCTACACCTAATATTACTGCTACTACTTCTACTATTATTACTACGACTATGATTATTACTACTAAAACATCTCTTGTTACTACTACTGCTCCTACTACTATAGCTACTACTACTATTTCTGTGGCTGCTGCTGCTACCACTACTGCTACTATACTACTACTACTCCTACAACAATAATAACAACAACTACTACTACTACAATAACTACTACTACTACTGTTACTCCTATTACTACCACTATCACTACTGCTACTACTACTACTACAATAACAACAACTACTAATACAACTACTACTACCACTACTAATACTACTACTACTTCTTCTGCTACTGCTATGACTATTACTTCTACAAGTGCTACTACTGCTTCTACTACTACTTATGTTACTACTACAACTGCTACTATAGCTACTACTGCTATTACCATTGCTACTATGCTACTAATGCTACTTTTACTGTGACTAATACTACTAATACTTCCACTACTACTATAACTATTGCTACTGTGGCTACTAATACTACTACCACTACTTCCATTGTTGCTACCGCTATTAATGTTGTTGCAGCTACTACTATAACTACAACTCCTACTACTACTGATGCTACTTTTACTACTACTACAATTGCTACTACTACTGCTACTTTTGCTACTACTACTCCAACTACTACTGCTACTACTACTAATGCTACTACTACTACCGCAACTATGAGCATTGCTACTGCTACTACTACTATCGCGGCTACTAATACTTCTATTTGTAGTACTTGTCGGACTACTACTACTACTATTGGTTCCACTACTTCTGCTTCTACTACAACTACTACTACTACTGCTGCTGCTGCTACAACTACTACTAATACTGCTGTTACTACTACTGCTACTTCTGCTACTGCTACTACTACTGCTACCACTACTCCAACAACTACTACTCCTATTAACACTACTCCAAATCCTACTACTGCTACTACTACTCCTACTACTATACTACTACTACTACTAACTACTACTACTACTACTACTACTACTACTAATTCTACTACTACTACGACTACTACTAATAATAACAACACTGCAATTACAACTACTACTACTAATGCTGCCACTACTATAACTACAACTACAAAGATTATTGCTACTACTGCTGCTGTTATTGCTACTGTTGCTACTACTACAATAACAATTACTACTTCACCTACAACTACTACTACTGCTAGTACTACTTCTACAACTACTACTGCTACTGCTTCTACTACTACAACTACTAGAACTATGGGTACTACTTTTGCTACTGCTACCACTGCTACTACTATTGCTACTGCTAGTACTGCAATTACTGCTGTTGTGGTTACTGCTTTGGCTACCACTATTACTACTACTACTAATACTACTATTGTTGCTATTGGTACTGCTACAACTACTACTACTGCAACTACTACCACTACTGCCGCTGTTACTACTACTATAGCTACTACTACTGCTACTTCTGTGGATCCAACAACTGTGTCTACTACTACTGCTACTAGTATTGCTACTATTACTAATACTACTGCTCCAACTACTGCTTTGCTACTACTACTTCAGCTATTACTACTACTACTTCAAATGCTGCTACTACTACCACTACTATGGTTGCTACTATAATTACTACTACTAGTACTGCTACTATTATTTCTACTACTGCTACTACAGCTGCTACTACTACTACTGCTGCTACTATTATTGCTTCAACTGTTACTGCTATTGGTACTACCTTACTTCTGCTACTTCTACTACTACTGCTATAACTACTACTGCACTTACTAGCACTACTACTGCTACTACAACTGCCAATGCTACTACTACTATTGTGGCTACTAATACTACTACTGCTATATTTTTTACTAGAACTACTACAACTGGTACTACAGTTTCTTCTACTACTACTACAATAACTACTACAATAGCTGCTGCTGCTACAACTACTACGAATACTTCTACTACTACTACTACTGCTAATACTAACCCTACTCATTATTACTGCTCCTACTAAAACAACTTCAACTCCTACTGCTACTGCTACAACTATTACTACTACTACTACTCCTCCTCCACCTACTCCTACTCATACTATTAATACAACAACAATAACTACTACTAGTACTAATAATAATATGACTATTACTACTACTACAACTACTACAACAACTACTACAGCTGCTGCTACTGCTATTGTTGTTGTTGCTACTACTACTACTACAACTACTACTACTACTTCACCTACAACCACAACTACTGCTAGTATTACTTTTACCACTACTACTGCTATTGCTTCTACTACTACCACTACTGGAACTATGGGTACTACTTTTGCTACTACTACTACTGCTACTACTTCAGCAACTACTGCTGCTGCTGCTTCTACTACTACTAGTAGTAGTATTGCTTCTCCTACTACATCTACTACTACTGTAATTACTGCTACAACAACACTAACTACTACAGTTATTACTACTACTACTACTACAACTGCTACCACAACTAGTACTGCTACAGCTACAATGATTGCTACTCCTAATACTTTGAGTACTACTACTATAACTACTACAACGTCTTCTATTGCTACTAACAATGCCACTGTTGCTCCTACTATTTCAACTGCTACTATTGCAGCTACTACTACTACTACTACTACTACCACTACTACATCTGTTGTTGCTGCTACTACTATTAACACTTCTACTACTCCAAATGCAACAACTACTACTACTACAACTACTGTTGCTTCTTCTACTATGAAATCGACCTTCCTAACGCCAGCGATGCTCGCCGAAGTGTTCGAGGTCGCGGAAGCTCTCTTTCAAGAAAGAAAGTAGCAACAAGAAATAAGGAGAAGATATGGAGAAACTCTCGGATTCTTATTGCTAAATTCACACGATACTTTGATTGCTTACAATACTTGGATACTTGGATTATTTTTCGATTATCATTTACAATGGAGGCGTGCCCCTTATATAGAGGGCACGGTGATGTAAGCGCTCACATCAGCTGGTGGTCTGAGCTAAGCGCTTACATCAGCATAATAGTTACCTATACTAGAGTAGGCCTATAGCCTTTACATGAGACTCCAAGGGAAGTCTTGTCCTAGGCGTAGCCTTTATATCCTAAGGCGTAGCCTTTACAAAAGACTCCAAAAGAGATCTTATCCTAAGGCGTAGCCTTTATATCCTAAGGCATAGCCTTTACAGAAGACTCCAAAAGACGTCGCTTTCATTGGCTGGTAGCTCGTCCTTTGGCTAGGCTCGTCCTCTTGCTTAGGCTTTGACTTCTTATTGCATAGCTCTAGCTGCTACGTACTGTACAACAGGATTCTACTTTCCTGTAGTAGCTACTATACTTCCCACCACGCTCCGCCTGCTACGGGACAGTGGTAGCTATACTTCCCACCACGCTCCGCCTGCTACGGGTCAGTGGTAGCTATACGTCCCACCACGCTCCATCTGTTACGGGTAGTGGCATTGTACAGTGGGGTGCCGTTTGCTGGTACTAGGGCTTCTCCCAGATTGTCCACAGCTGTTGCCTTCTCCGCTTGCACAGGGGTGGTATGAAAGGCAACCGTATTACCTTGTATACTTACTCCCCCATGCATAGTTCGCAAGAAGTTGCATCCAATAATGAATTGGATTCCAGTCCTTGGCTTTATTTGGAAACTGTATGTGCAGGGGATTTGGAAGCTGCTACCTTCGATGTACATCTTTCCCTGCTTGAGTCTCCTGTTCGTCGTTTGTTGAGAGTTGACTCTGTTGACTTGTATGATGCAATTAGTTGGTGCCAGTGCTTCAGGTGGTACCGATGCTTCATCAATACAGCACGTGGTAGCTCCTGTGTCTAGTATTTCTTGCACTTGGAACCTGGGAAGATTTGGTATTTCAAGTACAATAAGCATACTGTAGAGCATGTTGTTTACCATTCTTGGTTTTGAGTTGAGCTGGGTTGCTCTGTCTATTGCACTTGCTTGGAATAGAACATTAGTAGGTTCTTGTTCTTCCGCTGGTCCTGCTGTCGATTTTTCTTCCTTTTCATTATAGTGTTTGTGCAGGTCTACTTCTAACTCCTGTGCTCTCCCTTCGACTTCTTTCATCAGTCGCTCAATTCCTTCCTCGCACCATGCAATATAATATCGTTGCTCCTGCATAAGCTTGCATTTGGGGCAATGGAGTTTCACCTTTTGCATTGTTTGGTGCATGCAGTATGTACCTCTTTGCGGGCAATTTTCTTCTCCTGTGCTGCTGATCTTTCCGCTTGCTGTTGCGTTGGAGTGTAGATGCTTTGCCTTGGTGTTGTGAGTGTTCTGCAAGCTGCTAGCTGGATTGGTGAAGGCTTCTGGGTGTTTGCCCAGCAGTGCTGTTGTCCTTTCAATCAGGAGCCCAATTTCACATTGCTTTTTCATGTCATAGTCATTGGACACTAGGTCCTTTAGAATCTTCTGAGTGTGGTCATAAATTTCCAGCACAATGAATCCGGGATGCTTTGTGCGGAGTGGCAGCTGCTTGTTTCGTGGGATGTAATGAACCACACATTTGTGCGTGATAGATTCTATAGGGATTATATCAGTGTGGAAACTATAAAAGAGTTCCCTAGTATCCCTTAATCTCCTTGTACTCCCATCAATCAGGCATGCTTCTTCCGGGCGATATAACCATTGCCCAGTAAAGCATATTTTTCCATCCTTGTCTTGGAAAATCTTCTTGATAATTATGACGTAAGGCTCTTCATTCTTTGTGTTAGGGAAAAGCATTACCTCATCAGCCAGATTGTAGGTTTCTTCATTTAAGTTGAAGCCATGCAACACTTTCTTTTTCCTCTGCTTCTTCCCTTGGCATTGATCCCTCTCTTCTTGTGGTTGAAGGTGATATGCCTCTTTGACCTCTCCGTGGCTGACTTCCTTTAGACGGAGTATTTCAGCTTCTGTTGCTGTATTGTCCTGCGGGGCATTTGCTTCATTGTTTATAGAGGAGTTGGCAGGTTTCTTTCCTTTAGCCGATCCTTTATCATCGTTCCAGCCAGTAGCTTCGCTGGCCTTGGGAAAAGGCAAGTAGAATGATGGGGGTGGTGAGTATCGGACATAATAATCAAACTTACCACTGGGTTCCCCTAAGGTATCCCAATCCTCCTTCTTGCCAAAGGCATGGATGCCTCCTTTATCTGGAAGGGGGTTAAACACAGCCCCTTCTGGAATGTCGGATTCTGTGTCCTTTCTCGGTCCTCCTGGTTCTTGATTCGTCATAGCAGGTGTAAGAGTATTCTTCTTCTTTTTCCTGGCCTTCTTTAGATTTGCAGTGTTTGGATCTTGCGGCGCTTCTTGTAGCTGGGCGATCTCCTCTTCGTACCATGAGCTGTAGCCGTGCTGCTCTTTAATCGTCTGCTTGCACTGCCCGTAGTGGAGTTGCTGTAGTAATTCCCTTTCGTGGCGAGGGCAGCTTTGGTTCTTGTCTTCAATTTCTAGCATAAAGAGCGTAGTCATTTGATTTAACATACCACGGGGGTTTGTTACCTCTTCAGAGTTGGTCATGCTTGGTTCTTCCCTTCTTAGCTTCACTTGTGGTGGTTCCTTTTCACCTAGAGGTTCCGTCTCTTCATTTGGCAGGTTCTTCTCTTCACTGTCTTTTGAAGAAGGTACAGATTCCTTGTTTACTTCTGACTCTTCTTTATCATCCCGTGAGGGATGGAGGCCAAGTTGCTGACGGAGCAGATTTGTCTCCTTCGTGAGATAGCTATCTCTTTTCTGGATAGGACAGGTGGTGCTGTTTTGTGCTCCTTTGTCCTGAAGTATCATCTCGTGCTGCAGTGACCGTTCCTCTTGGGTCCTCCACCTCATCCTGCTGGTCATCACTTTCATCCGATAAGAAGTCCATGGACCGAGGTACAGAGGCCCCTGGGCGTGTATCCCCTGCATGGATTCCCTTAGGATGGATTCCCTTAGGATTTCCATGGTGCTGCCTAGGCTTCTGGCAGCCTTTGTCTTCTGAGGGCTTGTTCAACGACTCCGGTGCTTGCTTGATGCAGTTCAAAGAGTTGTTCTAAATTATGTAAGTTAACTTCTGATGCAATACAGGTTTTGTAGTAAATAACAGACAAGTTCTAAGCTAGTTGATTGGTGGAAACTTTTGTTACTAAAGCAAGGTCAAGATACTCAAGGCTAGAGGTTTGGGAACGTTCATACCCCTCCTGAATGGATTTTTCCCATGCTTCAGACATATGGGCTAAAAGTTCACAGTTACCACAATTTCCCAAGGATAAATTCCAGTATTAGGTTAAACATGGCAATTCCTTACTAGATTAAAGCAATGCTTCAGGATCATACAGGTGTGCCCTTGGGCTTACTCACGGCCACTCGCCTTCACTGCCAAGTTAGGACCTGTCCTTTTTCCTTACACACAGCTCTTCACCCAGTCAGTAAAAACCATGCTTAATTCTAAGCCGCAAATTACCACAAAGGAAAAAGACAGCACTTATGAAATCTTAACACAACATCTTAACACAGTAGTGAAGATCAGGATTTGGGTAAGTACGACCCTTACCTCGCACTCTTGGCACCTTGACCTCTTGGGGGTTCTACTCCGCCATATCTTTAGCTAGCTCTGATACCATGAAATCGACCTTCCTAACGCCAGCGATGCTCGCCGAAGTGTTCGAGGTCGCGGAAGCTCTCTTTCAAGAAAGAAAGTAGCAACAAGAAATAAGGAGAAGATATGGAGAAACTCTAGGATTCTTATTGCTAAATTCACACGATTGCTTGCAATACTTGGATACTTGGATTATTTTCGGATGATCATTTACAATGGAGGCGTGCCCCTTATATAGAGGGCACGGTGATGTAAGCGCTCACATCAGCTGGTGGTATGAGCTAAGCGCTTACATCAGCATAATAGTTACCTATACTAGAGTAGGCCTATAGCCTTTACATAAGACTCCAAGGGAAGTCTTGTCCTAGGCATAGCCTTTATATCCTAAGGCGTAGCCTTTACAAAAGACTCCAAAAGAGATCTTATCCTAAGGCGTAGCCTTTATATCCTAAGGCATAGCCTTTACAGAAGACTCCAAAAGACGTCGCTTTCATAGGCTGGTAGCTCGTCCTTTGGCTAGGCTCGTCCTCTTGCTAGGCTTTGACTTCTTATTGCGTAGCTCTAGCTGCTACGTACTGTACAACAGGATTCTACTTTCCTGTATTAGCTACTATACTTCAAAGGAAGTATAGTAGCTAATACAGGAAAGTATGTTCCTGTTGTACAGTACGTAGCAGCTAGAGCTACGAAATAAGAAGTCAAAGCCTAGCAAGAGGACGAGCCTAGCCAAAGGACGAGCTACCAGCCTATGACAGCGACGTCTTTTGGAGTCTTCTGTAAAGGCTATGCCTTAGGATATAAAGGCTGTGCCTTAGGATAAGATCTCTTTTGGAGTCTTTTGTAAAGGCTATGCCTTAGGATATAAAGGCTATGCCTAGGACAAGACTTCCCTTGGAGTCTTATGTAAAGGCTAGAGGCCTACCCTAGCATAGGGTACTATTATGCTGATGTAAGCGCTTAGCTCATACCACCAGCTGATGTGAGCGCTTACATCACCGTGCCCTCTATATAAGGGGCACGCCTCCATTGTAAATAAACATCGAAAAATCATCGAAAAATAATCGCAGAAATCTTAGAAATCCAAGTGTTGTGTGAATTTAGCAATAAGAATCCGAGAGTTTCTCCATATCTTCTCCTTATTTCTTGTTGCTACTTTCCTTCTTGAAAAGAGCTTCCGCGACCTCGGAACTTCGGCGAGCATCGCTGGCGTTAGGAAGGCCGATTTCATGGTATCAGAGCTAGCTAAAGATATGGCGGAGTAGAACCCCCAAGAGGTCAAGGTGCCAAGAGTGCGAGGTAAGGGTCGTACTTACCCAAATCCTGATTTTCACTACTGTGTTAAGATGTTGTGTTAAGATTTCATAAGTGCTATCTTTTCCTTTGTGGTAATTTGCGGATTAGAAGTAAGCATGGTTTTTACTGACTGGGTGAAGAGCTGTGTGTAAGGAAAAAGGACAGGTCCTAACTTGGCAGTGAAGGCGAGTGGCCGTGAGTAAGCCCAAGGGCACACCTGTATGATCCTGAAGCATTGTTTTAATCCAGTAAGGAATTGCCATGTGTAACCTAATACGGGAATTTATCCTTGGGAAATTATGGTAACTGTGAACTTTTAGCCCATATGTCTGAAGCATGGGAAAAATCCATCCAGGAAGGGTATGAACGTTCCCGAACCTCTAGCCTTGAGTATCTTGACCTTGCTTTAGTAACAAAAGTTTCCACCAATCAACTAGCTTAGAACTTGTCTGTTAGAACTTGGCTGTTATTTACTAAAAAATCTGTATTGCATCAGAAGTTAACTTAAAGAACTTGAAACAACTCTTTGCACTGCATCAAGCTTGCACACAAGAGATCTCGAGGCTCGAGGTTTCTCTGAGGACTTTAACAACTGCAGTCCTAGACAGCAGGCCCCCTTTCAAAACAAGAGGCCCGAGAACTAGTACTTGAAAGCTGATGGCTTCCTACCTGCCTACCCTACGGGAAGACTACTACAATTGGTGTTATCAGGACCAACAAAGCTACCAACAACCTTATGAGTACGAGGCTCCGGAGGAGGAGTACTTCACCAGAGGAGACAATTACCCTCTAACCTCTTCTTATTACAGGCCTTTTCACAACACCAATTATGTGGAGATCCCTTTTAATGCGCAGTATCTACAAGAACTGCAAGAAGCAGAAGGCAAAAAGAACCGTCACTCCTTTTTATCAACCCAAAGTCTGCACAGCTCCCTCGACCCACCTGAGCAGGAGAAAGCAGTTTGTGTTCTGGGAGAACTAGAAGGAGGGTATCGCCCTCAGGTAACGCTGCCTTACTTCCAAGGAAAATGTTCTCATTCTTGGCAGCATAATGACTTCGTGCAGCCACGAGAAGAAAAGTGCGTGTGTTGCAAGATCCAAACAATGCAGCGGGCAAGGAGTCATTGCCCCAAATGCAAGGTTACTGCCTGTAACCTATGTGGACCCTATTACTTTAAGACAGCGGTCCCAGTTACACCAGCTCCACCAGAACCGTTCCAGAGGCTGATGCAAGAAAGGTGTGAAGGGGAAATTGAACGGCTGGAGAAGGAGGTGGGCTACTACAAAGAAAGAGTCAAGGCATTAGAGCTAGGCGCAAGCCTGCAAAAAGACTCTGAGAAGCTCAAAGAAAAGGAAGCAGAAGCAAGTGAGGAACTGGAGTATACCAGTATCCTACTACGGGAAAATGTCTACAAGACAACAGCTGAAGGAGAGGCTCAACCAAAGCCCGAACCAACTGGATTGGGAAATGAAGATGATGAGAAAGAGCCTGATGAGGAGGAACCAGCCAGCATACCTTCTGAAAAGCATGAAGAGGAAGGTAACACTTGTCCCCCTCATAGTGCTACCATTGCAGCAGGCATCGAGGAAGAAGTACCGGAGATGGAGTACCCTCTCCTGCAAAAACTAGTCGAAAGACCATCTGAGATGTTGTACACAAATACATTAACCTCGGCAACATCTCTGAGCGGGCCATACATGCTCCCCACAGATGCTTCAATGGAACCAGGACCACCAGGTTACCCGCCAGTGGCCAACACGACTCCACCAATATCTAGAACAACAACGGAGTCTGGGCAGCGGAACCAAGGAAGTTTCCGAAGAGGCTTCCTCAATAAAATGTGGACCCTACCATCCGCACAGCAGAACAAAGGAGCCCTCTTGATAAAACCCGAACAGCTCGGGCTATGTGAGGAGACTTTTGCAAGAAGGGAAGAACCAAGCATGACCAACTCTGAAGAGGTAACAAACCCCCGTGGTATGCTAAATCAAATGACTACGCTCTTTATGCTAGAAATCGAAGACAAGCACCAAAGCTGCCCTCGTTACGAAAGGGAATCACTACAGCAACTCCACTGCGGGCAGTTCAAACAGACGATTAAAGAGCAACACGGCTACATCTCATGGTGCGAAGAGGAGATCGCCCAGCTACAAGAAACGCCGCAAGATCCAAACACTACAAATCTAAAGAAGGCCAGGAAAAAGAAGAAGAAGAATACTCTTACAACTGCTATGACGAATCAAGAACCAGGAGGACCAAGAAAGGACACAGAATCTGACATTCTAGAAGGGGCTGTGTTTAACCCCCTTCCAGATAAAGGAGGCATCCATGCCTTTGGCAAGAAGAAGGAATGGGATACCCTAGGGGAACCCAGTGGTAAGTTTGATTATTATGTCCGATACTCACCACCCCCATCATTCTACTTGCCTTTTCCCAAGGCCAGCGAAGCTACTGGCTGGAACTATGAGGAAGGATCAGCTAAGGGAAAGAAACCTGCCAACTCCTCAATAAACAATGAAGCAAATGCCCCGCAGGACAATACAGCAACAGAAGCTGAAATGCTCCGACTGAAGGAAGTCAGCCACGGAGAGGTCAAAGAGGCATATCACCTTCCACAAGAAGAGAAGGATCAATGCCAAGGGAAGAAGCAGAGGAAAAAGAAAGTGTTGCATTGCTTCAACTTAAATGAAGAAACCTACAACCTGGCTGATGAGGTAATGCTTTTCCCTAACACAAAGAATGAAGAGCCTTATGTCATAATTATCAAGAAGATTTTCCAAGACAAGGATGGAAGAATATGCTTTACTGGGCAATGGTTATATCGCCCGGAAGAAGCATGCCTGATTGATGGGAGTACAAGGAAATTCAGGGATACTAGGGAACTCTTTTATAGTTTCCACACTACTATACTCCCTATAGAATCTATCATGCACAAATGTGTGGTTCATTACATCCCACGAAACAAGCAGCTGCCACTCCGCACAAAGCATCCTGGATTCATTGTGCAGGAAATTTATGACCACACTCAAAAGATTCTAAAGGACCTAGTGACAAATGACTATGACATGAAAAGGCAATGTGAAATTGGGCTCCTGATTGAAAGGACAATAGTACTGCTGGATAAACACCCAGAAGCCTTCACCAGTCCAGAAGCCTTCATCAATCCGGCTAGCAGCTTGCAGAACACTCACAACACCAAGGCAAAGCAGCTACACTCCAACGCAACAGCAAGCGGAAGGACCAGCAGTACAGGAGAAGAAAACTGCCCACAAAGAGGTACATATTGCATGCACCAAACAATGCAAAAGGTGAAACTCCATTGCCCCAAATGCAAGCTTATACAGGAGCAACGATATTATATTACATGGTGCGAGAAAGAAATTGAGCGACTGATGAAAGAAGTCGAAGGGAGAGCACAGGAGTTAGAAGCAGACCTGCACGAACACTATAAGAAAAAGGGAGAAAAATCGGCAGCAGAACCAGCGGAAGGACAAAGACATACTAATGTTCTATTCCCAGCAAGTGCAATAGACAGAGCAACCCAGCTCAACTCGGAACCAAGAATGGTAAACAACATGCTCTATAGTATGCTTATTGTACTTGAAATACCAAATCTTCCCAGGTTCCAAGTACAAGCAATACTAGACACAGGAGCTACCACGTGCTGCATTGATGAAGCATCAGTACCACCTGAAGCACTGGCACCAACTAATTGCATCATACAAGTCAACGGAGTCAACTCTCAACAAACGACGAACAGGAGACTCAAGCAGGGAAAGATGTACATCGGAGGTAGCAGCTTCCAAATCCCCTGCACATACAGTTTCCACATAAAGCCAAAGACTGGAATCCACTTCATTCTTGGATGCAACTTCTTGCGAACTATGGATGGGGGAGTACGTATACAAGGTAATGCGGTTACCTTTCATACTACCCCTGTGCAAGCAGAGAAGGCCACAGCTGTGGACAATCTGGAAGAGGCCCTAGCACCAGCAAACGGCACCCCACTAAACATCGCCACTACCCGTAGCAGGCAGAGCGTGGTGGGAAGTATAGCTACCACTGACCCGTAGCAGGCGGAGCGTGGTGGGAAGTATAGTAGCTAATACAGGAAAGTAGGTTCCTGTTGTACAGTACGTAGCAGCTAGAGCTACGAAATAAGAAGTCAAAGCCTAGCAAGAGGACGAGCCTAGCCAAAGGACGAGCTACCAGCCTATGACAGCGACGTCTTTTGGAGTCTTCTGTAAAGGCTATGCCTTAGGATATAAAGGCTACGCCTTAGGATAAGATCTCTTTTGGAGTCTTTTGTAAAGGCTACGCCTTAGGATATAAAGGCTATGCCTAGGACAAGACTTCCCTTGGAGTCTGATGTAAAGGCTATAGGCCTACCCTAGCATAGGTTACTATTATGCTGATGTAAGCGCTTAGCTCATACCACCAGCTGATGTGAGCGCTTACATCACCGTGCCCTCTATAGAAGGGGCACGCCTCCATTGTAAATGATCATCGAAAGGTAATCGCAGAAATCTTAGAAATCCAAGTGTTGTGTGAATTTAGCAATAAGAATCCGAGAGTTTCTCCATATCTTCTCCTTATTTCTTGTTGCTACTTTCCTTCTTGAAAAGAGCTTCCGCGACCTCGGAACTTCGGCGAGCATCGCCGGCGTTAGGAAGGTCGATTTCACTACTACTACTAGTACTACTTATGCAACTACTACTTCTACTACTACTACAGCTACTACAATGCCAACTACTATAGCTACTGCTACTACAACACCAACTACTATGACTGCTACTTCTAATGGTACAACTACTCCAACTTTTGCTACAATTGCTACTAGTACTATTACTCCTACTACTAGCATTACTATAACTACTACTGCTACTATTACACCCATACATCTATTACCACTGCGACTTCTTCTACTACTGCTGCTACTACAGCTACTAATACTACTTCTATAACTTCTAGAACTACATCTACTAAAAACACTACCACTATAACTGCTTTTGCAATAGTAATTACTACTTCTACTACAACTATTACTGCTAATACTATTACTACAAATACTACTGCTACTTTAACAACAACAACTACTACTACTACTACTACTTCTTTTGCTACTGCTACTACCACTACAGCTCGTACTATTGCTACTATAGCAACTACTACTACTGGTACCATACTTGCTACTATAGCAACAACAACTACTACTACTCTTACTACTACTATTACAACTCTTACTACTACTACTACTACTACTACTGCTACTACTGAGACAACAATGACTACTACTACAACAACTGCTACTACTACACCTCCTACTACTATTGCTACAACTACGACTACTACTACTACAAATGCTACTACTACTACTGCTGCTGCTCCTTCTGCTACTACTACTACTACTCCTACTATGACTATTGGAACGGCTACTGCAACTACTACTACTTTTCCTACTACTACCACTACCGCTGCTACTATTGGTACTACGACTGCTGCTACTACTACTTCTGCTACTTGTTTGACCACTATCTCTACTACTCCTGCTGCTACTACTTCTCCAACCACTTCTAATGCTACAACTATTACATCAACTACTACTACTATTACTGCTACTTATACTATGACTGTGACAACTGCTACTACTACTATTACTCCTCCTCCAAGTAATAGTACTACTGCTATTACAACTACAACTTGTTCTACTGCTAATAACACTGCTGGCTGCTACTACTATTGCTCTTACTATTTTCACTGCTACTACTGCTATTACTCCTAGTACTACTACTATTACTACTACTACTATTACTAACACTACCACTACTACTACTATCACTACTACTGCTAGTAGTACTACTACATCTACTACTGTTGTTGCTACTACTCCTACTACCACTACTACTACTAACACTACTGCTGCTACTACTTCTACTACTACAATAACTACTATTATTATTGCTATTGCTACTACTGATACTACTTCTACTACTAATACAGCTGCTAATACTACTACTACAACTACTACTATTACTGCCAACTACTATTATGGTAGTAGCCACAGAAGTAGTAGTAGTAGCAACAGTAGTAGTCATAGTGGTAGTAGCAGCAGCAGCAGTAGAAGTAGTATTTTTCATAGGAATAGCATATTAGTCATAGTTGTAGCCGTAGCAATAGTAGTAGAAGTAGTAGAAGTCATAGTTGCAGTAGTAGTAGTCATAGTAGAAGTAGTAGTAGCAATAGTAGCAGTCCTAATAGTAGTACTAATTGTAGCAAAAATTATAGTAGCAATTGTTCTAATTGTAGTAGTAGTAGTTGATATAGTAGTTGTAGTAGCGGTAATATTAGCAACAATAGCAAGAGGAGTAGTAGTAGTTGTTGTAGTAGTAGTAGTAGCAGCATTAGTAGTTGCACAATTGGTACTAGAATAAGTAGTAGTAGTAGCAGAAGTAATAGCAAAAGTTGTTGCAGTAAAAGTAGCAGCAATAGTAGCACAGTAGTGATATTAGTAGTAGTAGTGGTGGTAGCAATAGTAGTAGTAGTGGTAGAAGTAGTAGCAGTAGTAGCAGTTGTAGTAGTAGTGGTAGTAGTGGTAGTTGTAGAAGTAGTAGGAACAGTTATAGTCGTAGTATTAGAAGAAGTAGTAGTTGTTGTAGGAGTAGTACCAATAGTAGTAGTTGTAGTGCTAATAGTAGTAGGAATAATAGTAGTAGTACAAGTTGTAGTAGCAGTTATAGTAGTAGTAGCAGTAGTAGTACTAGGACCAGCACTAGTAATAGCACAGCAGTAGTAGTTTTTGTAGTAGTAACAAAAGTAGCTATAGTAGTAGTAGCAGTAGTAGTAAAAGTATTAGTATGAGCAGTCATTGTAGAGTCAAGAGTAGCAGCAGCAGTAGTAGTATCCATAGTAGTAGCAGTAGCAGTGGCATTTGTAGTAGTAGCAGTAATAGGAGCAGTCATAGTAGTAGTAGTTGTAGGAGTAGTACCAATAGTAGTAGCGGCAGCAGCAGCAGCAGTAGTAGTAGTATAAGTCAAAGTAGTAGCAACAGCTGTAGTATTACTAGTAGTAGTAGCAGTAGCAGAAGAAGCAGTAGTAGTAGTTGTAGGAGTAGTACCAATATTAGTAGTAGCCATCATATTAGTAGTAGTAGTAATTGTTTTTGGTGTTAAAGCAATAGTAGAAGTAGAAGTAGTGGGAACAATTGTAGTCATAGTGGTAGTAATTATAGGAGTGGTACTAGTAGAAAGAGTAGCAGTAGTAGTAGTTGTAGTGATAGTATAAGTCATAGTAATAGAAGCAATAGTAGTAGTAGTTGTTGTTGTAGCAGTAGCAAAATGAGCAATAGTAGTAGCTGCAGGAGTAGCACCAGTAGCAGTTGTAGTAATAGTATTAGCAGCAGTAGTAGTAGAAGTTGTTGTTATCGTTAGAGTAGTAGTAGTAGTAGTAGCAGTAGTTGTATTAATAGTAGTGGAAGTAGTAATAGGAGTAGTAGTTGTAGTGGCAATTATCATAGTCGCAGTAGTGGAAGTACAAGTAGTAGTAGTAATTGTAGAAGCAGTAGATGTATTAGCAGTTGAAGTAGTAGTAGTAGTAGTAGCAGCATCAATAGCAGTAGTTGTAGTCGTAGCAGCAGTACCACCAACAGTAGTAGTAGTTGTAGTAGTAGCTGTAGTAGCAGCAGCAGTAGTAGTGGGAGCAATTATTGTAGCCGCAATAGTAGTACTGGTAGAAGCAGTAGTTGCAGCAGTAGTTGTTATAGCTGTCATAGTAGTAGTATTAGTAGCTATTGCAGGAGTAGTAGTAATAGTAGTAGTAGTAGTAGGAGTTATGGTAGTAGTAGAATTAGTTACAATAGTAGCAGTAGCTACTGTGGAAAAAGTGGTAGTAGTAGCCAAAGTCGTAGTAGTAGCAAAAGTAGCATTACTCAGGGTGGCTATTGTAGTAGCAATAGCAACAGTAGTAGTAGTAGTAATTATTATTGTTATAGTAGTAGTAGTACCAATAGCAGTGCTAGTTGTAGCTAAAGTTGTAGTAACAATAGTAGTTGTAGTAGTAGTTGTTGTAGTAGAAATAGTATTGCTGTAGTGGTAGTATTAACAGTAGTAGTATTTGTAGTAGTAGTAGTAATAGCATTAGTAGTTGCCCAAGTGGTTAGAGAATAAGTAGTAGTAGTAGTAGCAACAGAAGTAATACTAGATGTCATTGTAGTAAAAGTAGCAGCAGTTGTAGTGCAGTAGTAGTATTATTATTAGTAGTAGTAGTAGTAGCACAGTTGTAGTAGTAGTTGTGGTAGCAATGGTAGTAGTAGCAGCAGCAGCAGCTATAGTAGTAGTAGCTATAGTAGTAGTGGTAGTAGTAGTAGTCGTAGAAGTAGTAGGAGCAGTAGTAGTCATAGTATTGGTAGGAGTAGTAGTAATAGTTGTAAGAGTAGTATCAGTAGTTGTAGTTATTGTCATAGAAGTAGTAGAAATAGTAATAGTAGTAGTAGCAGCAACAGTCACTATAGTAGTAGTACCAATACTAGTAGCTATAGTAGAAGCAGTCGCCATTGTAGTAGCAGTTGTAGTAGCAGGATAAGCAGTAGTAATAGCACTAGTAGTAGTAGTATTTATAGTAGTAAGAAAAGTATACGTAGTAGTAGCAATAGTTGTAGTAGCAGTAGTAGTAGCAGTTGCCATAGTAGCAGTAGTAGTAGTATGAGTAGTAGTTGCAGAATCAGGAGTTTAGCTGTAGTAGTAATATCCGCTATAGTAGTAGTATTAGCAGCAGTTGTAGTAGTAGTATTAGTATTAGCAATAGTAGTAGTAGTAGTAGCACTAGTAGTAGTAGTAGGAGCTATTGTAGTTGTAGTAGTTGTAGTTGCAGAAGTTGTGCGAGTAGTAGTAGCAGTAGTAATAGTAGTAGTAGTAGTAGTATAACTCATAGTAGTAGAAGCGGCGGCAGCAGTAGCAGCAGTCGTAGCAGTAGCAAAAGGACCAGTAGTAGTAGTTGCAAAAGTTGTACCAGTAGTAGTAGTAATAGCCATGGAACTAGTAGTAGTAGTAGTTTTTGTTGTTGGTGAAGAAGTAGTAGTAGTAGTAGTTGAAGTAGTAGGAACTGTTGTAGTCATTGTGGTAGTTGTTGTAGGAGTGGTACCTGTAGTAACAGTAGTAGTAGTTGTTCTTACTATATGAGTCATAGTAGTAGAAGCATAGTAATTATAGTTGTAGCAGTAGAAGCAGCTGAAGGAGCAGTAGTAGTAGTTGCAAAAGTAGTACCAGTACTAGTAGTAGTAGTCATAGTATTAGTAGTAGTAGTAGTAGTTGCTATTGTTGTTGTTGTTATTGTACTAGTAATAGTAGTAGCAGCAGTTATTGTAGCCGTAGTGGAAGTAGTAGTAGTAATAGTTGTATTAGCAACAGTAGCAGCATCTGTAGTAGTACTACTCACTACAGTAGAACTAGTAGAAGCAGTACCACTTGTAGTAGTCGTAGCAATACTACCAACATAAGTAGTAGTAGTAGTAGTAGTAGCAGTAGTTGTAGTGGTAGTAGCAGTTATCGCAGCTGCAATAGTTGAGTATTTATAGTAGTAGTAGTAGGAGCAGTTATTGCAGTAGTAGTAGTAGTAGAAAAAGCAGTAGTTGTTATAGCAGCCGTAGTAGTAGTATTAGTAGCTGCTATAGGAGTAGTAGTAATAGAAATAATGGTAGCAAGAGTTGTGGTAGCAATAGTAGTAGTACTAGTAGTACTAATTTTGCTAGTAGTAGAAGAATTAGTAGCAGTAGTAGTAGTAGCTATAGTGGCAAATGTGGTAGCAGTAACGATAGATGTAGCTATAGCAGAAGTAGCATTAGACATGGTGGCTATACTAGTAGCATCAATAGTAGTAGTAGTAGTAGTGGTAGTGGTAGTAGAAGTAGGGAATGTTGATGTCTGCAGATCGAATTATAGTGGATTCTGAGCTTTGGAGAACCTATTCATTATGAGTCAGGATGACGAGTCCGGTTAGCAGCTATTTCATCCAAATGGGTTGTCATCAGGCCAAAGGACAGAGCCTTCAAGCATGGATCGTCGAGCAAGGGAATCCGCTATTTAGGAAGAGTGAATAGCACTTTCTCGGGATAGAACTCTCAGGATGAATACAGGGGTGGATGAAGAGAATGCCCAAGGAAGGATAAGAGTCCAAGCTTATAAACAAGCTCAATAAAGCCAAAGGTCGGGATCAAAAGAGAACTGATCTTCAACAATCTTACAAGTCATATTATTATACTTTAGATACTAGAAGTCAAGATCCCAATCCCTTATACTGAAAGGAAGGTATGAGTTGGAGGGTTCTATTGTTTAAAAGGGAATAAGATGAAGAAAGAAATTCTATCGCATTTCCCACTTTCAAGCTCTTTCTTCTTGGTAGTTATGCCACGCCTCTATCGCTGGATTGGTATACTCCCGGCTGGATATCGTTGGTGCCACCTAAATAGTAGGTAGGCGGTGGATGTGTGATGTTTGGAGTTGTCATTCGCGCACCTGTCCCCAATAGAAGAATAAGTGTTCCGTTCCCTTGCAGATCATGGCCTTACCACTTGGTCTCCGATGGCCAGCGGGGGATTCGGTATTGCAGCTCACCTTGGTTTGTGCTGCGCATTCCTGTTGGACTAGACACGTGTTAGCTGTTATCTCGCATAAGGGGTCAAGCATTGGGGCGTCCGCCCCGGGTGCTGCTGAAAACCTTAAAGCTTCTCGCTGATCCAGAGGTGAAGGAAGGTATTGAGGCCTTAGCTACTTTTGCTCGGATCAAGATATCTCAGGGAGCTCCAAGTGTAGATGAAATTCAGGAAGCCTGTGTGCAAGTCCCTTATTCTTTCAGGTCCCAAAGTCGCATAATATTAGAAATTCCAAGAGGATAAAGAAGAGGAAGAGAATGAACTTAGGAGATTCTTCCCACCCCCCCCCCCTTTTTGTTTTCTTTCAGACACCAATTCAATAATCAGAGAAAAGAATAGGAAAGGCAAGTCTGAACCTGTCAAGCTCAGTCAGATTCAATTGACCGAGACTGGCAAGAGAGGACTTCTGACTCCTAAAAAGGGAGGATTCCTGGGTTTCAGTGAGTGACGGGTCAGGCTTACCATGTTGAATAGGAGGCCAGCCTAGCCACACCAGTAGTTAGAGAGCTTACCATGGGAGAACCAACAACACTAAGAAAGACCCAGGGTCGGTCTCCGTTAAAGAAACTCGATGGTCGCATTCTTCTCTATTTTTTTTAGTGGTCTCTTCAAAAAAGAATCTTGGATTGGAGTCTAGTACGAAAATATCTCAGAGGTATCACTCTTGCCAGCCTTCTATCCAGGATGTCTCGTTCTCGGAGTGGTATCGATCTAGGTTTCACTCTCCCCTTTCGTCATAAGGCGTGGTTTTGTCCCCTTCTTCTTTTTTTATTTTTTAAGAGAAATAAATATAGGCTAGTGTGTTTAGTCAATTAAACGTCCACTGTGCTGTGGTAATAAGAAATCCCAAATAGCAATACATCTTTATCTTCGTCAGCCCCAAATCCTGGAGTGGTATCCCCGGGAACAGCCAAGCCAATTTTGTTTAAGGGCTGCCCGCTGATTGGAGGGCTGGGCAAAGCTAAAGCTCTGAAAGACATACTCGAAATTGTCTCTTGCCTGCTTATATTCATTCAAGGGGGGACCCCAAGTTGCCTCAAGTGCACAACAAGTGTAGACAGCAAACAAAGCATTAGCCAGAATCGAAATCCAATGCTTTTGTCCTGCCTTTCAAGTAAGTACCTTCTTGCTTTCTATGCCCCATATTCTGTCCCGAGCTATAGTACGTATGATCGAAAAAGATCAAGTAAGGTTTGTATTTGTATTGGATGTTATCTAGCTAGCCTGAAAGCAACATCCAAAAATAACAGAAAGTGCGATAGTCCCATTTGGTAGTCCGGGAAAGGAAAAGCTTAAAGGGTAATGCTCGTATTGGTAAGATCGCATAGGGTTTTCAAACAAGTGAAAGTTCTAGTTAAAAGAAAAGCCACGAAGTCAAAAAGAAAATTAGGATCCTTTGAAGTTTAGTAGGGAAGATTTTGGAACCAGCTGAAGCTCAGAAAAGGGGTAAAGAAAGCACCCATACTTGATTTTCCCATCACGTTGTGTATGCCCCATACTATTGGGAAAGTGGAAAGGGGTTCAGGAAGTTCAGATGCAAATTTAGCTGATTTGATAGAGTTTGGTGCGATGTTAATTGAGCTAGCAGTAGCAATAGTGGTAGTAGCAGCAGTCATAGTGGTAGTAGCATTAGTAGTGGTAGCGATAGTAGCAGTAGCAGTTGTAGCAAACGTAGGAGTAGCAGTAGTCATAGTAGTAGTAGTTATGGTAGGAGTAGTACTAGCAAAAGCATTAGTAGTAGCAGTAGTAATAGTAGTAGCAGTAGTAGCAGTAGTAATAGCAATAGTACTAGTAGTACTAGTAGTAGTACTACTTGTACTAGTAGTAGTAGTTGCACTGGTAGTAGCACCAGTAGTAGTAGTTGTAGTTGTAGTAGTACCAATAGTAGTAGTACTAGTAGTAGAAGTTGTAGTAGGAGTAGGAGTTGTAGTAGGAGTAGTTGTATTAGTAGTAGTAGTTGTTGTAGTGGTAGTAATAGTTGGAGCAGTAGTAGTAGTAATAGTAGTAGTAGGAGTAGTTGGGGTTTACTAGTAGTAGTAGTAGCAGTAGTAAGTAGTGGTAGGAGTAGTAGAAGTTTTTGTAGTAGTAGTACTAGTTGTAGGAGCATTAGAGGTAGTAGTAGTTGTAGCAAAAATATTAAGTCATTATAGTAGTAGTAGTAGCTAATAGTAGGAGTAGTAGTAATAGCTATAGTAGAAATAGAAGTAGTACCTGTATAGCAGAAATAGTAGTAGCAGTAGCATTAGTAGCTACGATAGTAGTACTAGCAGCAGCAGTTGCAGCAATAGTTGTTGTTGTAATAGAAATATAACTAATAAGGCTAGTGGCAAGAGTTGTAGTAGTAGAAGTAGTAGTAGCACTGGTAGCAATAGTAGTAGCAGCAGTAGCAGTAGTAGTAGTAGTAGTAGTAGTAGTAGCATTTGTAGTAGCAGTATCAATAGAAGCAGTAGGATTCAGATTCGTAGTAATTATAGTAGTACTAGTAGTTGTAATAGTAGTAGCAGCAGCATAGTAGTTGTTGTTGTAGTTGCAGTTGCAATAGTGGCAGCAACAACAGAAGTAATTGTAGTAGTAGTAGTAGTTATTGTAGTAGTAGTACTAGTCATATTAGTTGTAGCAGTAGTAGCTATAGCGATAGTTGTAGTAGTACTAGTTGTTGTAGTAGTAGTAGTATAATAAGTAGTCGTAGTTGCGATAGTGGTAGCAGTAGCGGTAGTAGGAGTATTAGAAAGAGTAGAAGTTGTAGTAGTACATGTAGTAGTAGTTGTGTTAGTAGTAGCAGTACTAGTTGTAGCAGTTGTTGGAATAGTAGAAGCAGTAGCAATAGACGTCGAAGCTGTAGAATTTGTACGAGTAGTAGTAGTAGCTATAGACGTAATAATCGTAGCAAAAGTTGTATTAGCAATTATAGTAACAGTAGAAGTAGTAGTATGATAAGTAGTCATAGTAGAGATAGAGTAGCAATACTAGTAGTGGTAGTAGTAGCAATAGTAACAGTAGTACTTGTAGTAGTAGTAGTATCAGTAGTAGCAGCAGTAGTAGTAGCAAAAGTAGTAATAATAGTAGTAGTAGTAGTAGTAGTAGTAGTAGTAGTAGTAGTAGTAGTAGTAGCAAAAGTAGTAGTAGCACTAGTAGTAGTAGGAGAAGTAGAAGTAGTTGTTATTGTAGTAGAAGTTGTAGTAGTAGTAGTAGTAGTAGCAACAGTAGTAGTGTTAATAATAATACATGTTGTGGTAGAAGGAGTAGTATAGTACCAGTAGGAGTATAGTAGTAGTAGAAGTAGTAGTAGTAATAGTAAGTTAAGTAAGTGGTAGAAGTTTGTTTTTGTAGGCAGTAGCATAGGAAGGAATCATAGTAGTAGTAGCAGGTACGTGTAGGCGGTAGTAGTGGGGAAGTAGTAGTAGTAAAGTAGAAGTAGTAAAGTAGTAGGGGTAGTAATTAGTGGTAGCAAATAGTAGGCCATAGTTGTAGAAGAAGGAGCAGTAGTAGTAGTAGCAGTTGTAGCTGAGGTAGTAGTGATAGTACTAGTGGTAGTAGTAGTAGCAGCAGCAGCAGTAGTAGTAGTAATAGTTGTAGTAGTACTTAATTGTAGTAGTAGCAGCAGCAGTGATAATCATTGTAGTATTAGAAGCAGTAGCAATAGCAATAGTAGTAGCAGTAGTAGCAGCTGTAGCACTAGTTGTAGTAGTAGCAATAGTAGCTGTTGCAGTGGTAGCAGTAGTAGTAATAGCAGCAGTAGAAGCACTAGTGGAAGCGGTAGTAGTAGAAACAAAAGTAATAGGAGTAGTACTAGTAGTGGTAGTAGTAGATGCAGTAGAATTAGTAGTGTAGTAGTAGTAGTAGCAATAATAGTTGCAGTAGGTAAAGTAGTGGTAGTTTTAGTAGCAACAACAAAAACAACAATAGAAGGGGCAACTGCAGTAGCCGTAGCAGAAGTAGTAGTTGTAGTAGTAGTAGTAATAGCAGTATAGTACTAGTGGCAGCGGCAGTTGTAATAGTAGTAACAGTAGTAGTAGGAGGAGTAGTAGTAGTATTAGTAGTAGTATAAGCAACAACAGCAACAATAATAGTAGTAGTAGTTATTGTCGTAGAACCAACAGCAGCAGCGATAGTAGTAGTAGTCATAGTAGCAGAAGCAGTAATAGTAGTAGCTGTAGTAGTGACAATAATAGTATTAGTAATAGTAGTAGTGGAAGTAGCAGTAGCGGTAGCAATAACATAGTAGTAGTAGTAATAGAACCTGGGGTAGCAGTAGTAGTAATAGTAGTAATAAAAGTAGTAGTAGAAGCGGGAGTAGTAGTAGTAGTGTTGGTAATGGTAAAATAAGTAGGAGTAGCAGTTGTAGTAATAGAAGTAGTAGTGGTAGGAGTGGTAGTTGTTGTTGTTGTTGTTGTTGTAGATGTTGTAGTAGTAGTAGTAGTGGTTGTTGTATTATTAGTTGTAGTTTAGCAGTTGTAGTTAGCAGTACTAATTGTAGTAGTAGTTGTTGGAGTAGTAGCAGTAGGAGTAGTAGTCAGAGCTATAGTAGTTGTAGTAGTAGAAGTAGGAACAATAGTAGTATTAGTAGTAGTAGGAGCTGGAGCCGGAGCAGTAATGGTAGTAGTCATCCAAGCTATAGTAGTTGTAGTACAACTAGAAGTTGTAGTAGTAGTAGTAGTCAGACTCTTAGTAGCAGTGGTAGTAGTGGTAGGAGTGGCAGTAGAAGCTGTAGTAGTAGTGGTAGTAGCAGCAGTAGTTGTAATAGTCAAAGTAGTAGTAATAGTAGTAGTATTAGTACTAGTAGTAGCAGGAGTAGTAGTTGTAGAAGTAGTAGTAGTAGTAGTATTAGTAGTAATAGTAGTTGCAGTAGTAGTATTTGTATTACTTGTAGTAAAGGTAGTACTAGTAGTAGTAGTTATTGTAGTTATTGCAGTCATAGTGTAGTAGTCGTAGTAGTTGCAGTAGCGATCATCATAGTAGTAGTTGTAGTAGGAGTAGTAGTAGTAGTATTTGTAGCAGTAGTTGTAGTAGTAGAAGTAGTAGTAGTAGTAGTAGTAGTTGTAGTAGTAGTAGTAGTCGTCGTTGTTGTTGTTGTTGTTGTTTTAGTAGTCATAATAGTAGTAGTAGCATGAGTGGTAAGAATAATAGTAGTAGTAGAAGCAGTACTAGTAGTAGTAGTAGTAGTAGTTGCAGCATAAGTCATAGTAGGAGTAGTAGAATTAGTATTATTTGGAATAGTAGGAGTAGGAGTTGGAGTTGGAGTTGTGGTAGCAGAAGTAGTAGTAGTACTATTACTATTTGTCACAGTAGTAGTAGTAGTAGTAGGAGTAGTAGCTATAGTGGTTGTAGTCATAGTAGTGGAAGTAGTCGTAGCAGTTGTAATGATAGTAGCAATAGTAGTAGTGATAGTAGTAGTTGTAGTAATAGTAGCAGTGGTACCTATAGTAGGAGTAGTAGTAGTATTAGAGGTAGTAGCCGTAGCAGCAGTAGTAGTAGTAGTAGTAGTAGCTATAGTAGCTGTGGTAGTAGGAGTAATAGGAGTAGTAGTATTTCTAGTAGTAGAAGTAATAGTAGGTGTAGTTTTAGGAGTAGAAGTTGGTGTATGAGTAGCAGTAGTAGTAGTTGCACTAGTTGTAGAAGTAGTAGTAGCAGTAGTAGTAGGACTAGTAGCATCAGTAGTAGTAACAGTTGTAGTAGGATTAGTAGCAGGAGTAGTAGTAGTAGTTGTAGTAATAGTTGTACTAGTAGTGGTAGTAGTAGTAATATAGTAGTAACACAATTAGTAGCCGCAGAAGTAGTACTAGTTGTAGCTGTAGTAGTAATGGGAATCGGTGTAGGAGTAGGGGTAGTAATAAGAGCAGTAGCAATAGTAATAGTAGTAGAAGGAGAAGAAGTAGTTATTGTTGAGGGGCTAGTAGAAGTAGCAATAGAAATAGTAGTAGTAGTGGTAGTAATAGTAGTAGAAGCAGTAGCAGTAATCGCAATTGCAGTAGTGATAGTAGCACTATCAGTAGTAGTAGCAATAGTAATCGCAATAGTAGGAGTAGTTGTTGTAGTAGTAATAGTAGTAGTAATAGTAGTAGAAGAAGTAGTACCACTAGTAGTAGTAGTAGTACTAATAGTAGCAGCAATAGTAGTAGTAGGAGTAGCAGTTGCAGTAGAAGTAGTACTAGTAGTAGTAGTAGTAGTAGTCGCAGCAGCAGCAGCAGCAGCAGCAATTGTTGTAGTAGTAGTAGTAGTAGTAGTAGTAGTAGTTGAAGTACGAGTAGTAGTTGTAGCAGAAGTACTAGTTGCAATAGTAGTAGAAGTAGAAATAGTAGTAGTTGTTGTAGGAGTAATAGAAGTTAGAGTAGTAGTAGGCATAGGAGGAGTTGTAGCAACAATAGCAACAGTAGTAGAAGTTGTTCGAGTTATAGTAGTAGTAGAAGTAGGAGCAGTGCTAGTAGTATTAGCAGAAGTAGTTGTAGTAGCAAAAATTGTAGTATTAGTAGTAGTACTAGTAGGTGAAGAAAAAGTAGCAGAAGCATTAGAAGTAGTTGTACTGGTTGTTATTTTAGTAGCAGTACAAGTAGTAGTAGTACTCATAGTTGTAGCTGCAGCAATAGTAGCAGTAGCAGGAGTGTTAGGACTAGTAGTAGTGGGAGTACTAGTAGTAGGATTAGTAGTAGTTGTAATAGTAGTACTAGTAGCAGTAGTAGTAGGAGTATTAGGATTAGTAGTTGCATTGGAAGCAGTAGCAGTAATAATAATATTAGGAGTAGTAGTAGTAGTAGGGGTAGTAGTAATAGTAGTAGTAGTAGTTATAGTAATAGTAGTAGTAGTATTAATAGTAGTAGTTGTAGTAAGAGTAGGAGAAATAACAGTAGTACTAGTAGTGGATAGAGTAGTAATTATAGTAGCAATAGTAGTAGTAGTAGTATTTGTTATTGTTGTAGTAGTAGTTGTACTAGTATTAGTAATATTAGTACTAGGAGTAGTCGCGGTAGTAGTTGTAGTTATAGCAGCAGCAGCAACAGTAGTAGTAGTAGCAGGAAGAGTGTTAGGAGTAGTAGCAGTAGTAGGAGTAGTAGGAGGAGGAGTAGTAGTAGTAATAGTAGTACTAGTAGTAGTAGTAATAGAAGTATTAGGATTAGTAGTTGTATTAGTAGCAATAGTAGCATTAACAGTAGCAGGAGTATTAGTGGCAGTCGGTTTAGAAGTAGGAGTAATAGTAGGAGTAGTAGTAACAGTAGTAGTAGTAGCATCAATCACAGTAGTAGTAGTAGTGGTAGCAGCAGTAGTAGTAGTAGTAGAATTGTTAGGAGGAGTAGTAGTAGTAGGAGTAGTGCTAGTAGTAATCGTAGTAGTAGTAGCCGTGGTAGTAGTATTAGTTATAGTAGCAGTAATACTAGTAGTAGGAGTAGTAGTTACGGTCCTTTAGGAGTAGGTGCAGCAATTGTAGAAGTAGTAGTAATGGTAGTAGTAATAGTAATAGTAGAAGTAGTAGTAGTAGTAGTAGTAGTAGTAGTAGTAGTAATAGTAGTAGTAGTAGTAGAGTAGTACTAGTAGTAGTAGCAGTAGTAGTACTACTACTAGTAGTAGTAGTACTAGTAGTAGTAGTACTAGTAGTAATAGTAGTAGTAGTGTTAGTCTTAGTAGTAGTAGTATCCGTAGTAGTAGTAGTAGCAGTAGTAATTGTAGTAGTAGCAGAAGTAGTAGTAATAGTAGCAGTAGGAGTAGTAGTTGCAGCAGCAGCAGCAGCAGTAGTAGTAGTAATGGTTGTAGTAGTAGTTGTAGCAGTCATACTAGAAGTAGGACCAAGAGTAATAGTTGTAGTAGTAGTAGTAGTAGTAGTAGTATTAGGAGTGGTAGTCATAGTAGGAGTAGTAGTATTAGTAGTAGCAATAGTAGTAGTTGTTGTAGTAGTAGTTGTAGTAGTAGCAGCAGCAACAACAACAACAATAGCAGTGTTAATAGTAATAGTTGTAGTAGTAGCAGCAGTAATAGCAGTAGTAGAAATAGTCGGTGTAGCAGTAGTAGTATTAGTAGCATTTGAAGTAGCAATAGTAGCAACAGTAGTAGGAGTAGTAGTAGTAGTGCAGGAGAACTGGCGCTGGTAGTAGTAGTAGCAATGTTGCAATAGCCGTGGTAGAAGTAGTAGTAGTAGTAATAGTAGTAGTTATAGTAGTAGTAATAGTTGTAGTAGTTGCAGTAGTAGTACTAGTAGTTGTAGTAGTATCCACTAAAGTCGTAGTAGATGTAATAGTAGTATTAGTATTAATCGTAGCAGCAGCAGCGGTAGCTGTAGTAGTTGCAGCAGTTGTAGTAGTAGAAGTAGTAGAAGAAGTAGACATAGTTGTAGTAGTTGTAGAAATAGGAGCAGTAGTAGCAGTTATAGTAGTAGTTGAAGTAGTAGTTGTTGCACTAGTAGTGGCAGTAGTAGTAGTAGTTGGACTAATAGTAGTAGTAGTAATAGCAGCAGCAGCAGCCACGGTAGTGGTGTGGGTAGTAGTAGTAGTGGTGGTGGTGGTGGTGGTGGTAGGAGTAATGGAAGTAGTAGTAGCAGTTTGAATAGTATTAGTAGTAGTAGTAGTAGTATTTCTAGTAATAATAGTAGTAGTTGTTTGAGAAGTTGTAGTACTAGCAGTAGTCATTGTAGTAGCAGAAGTAGTAGCAGTAGTTATAGTAGTAGTAGTAGTAGTAGTGTGGGTAGTAGCAGTTCTAGTAGCGATTGTAGTAGTAGGAGCAAGAGTAGTAGTAGTAGTAGTAGTAGTAGTGGTAGTAGTAGTTGTAGGATCAACAGTAGTAATAGAAGTAGCATTAGGAGTGGTAGTCATAGTAGCAGCAGTAGTAGTAGTAGCATCAACACAGTAGTAGTAGTAGTAGTAGTAGTAGCATCAACACAGTAGTAGTTGTAGTAGCATCAACACAGTAGCAATGGTAGTAGTTGTAATAGTAGTAGTAGTAGTAGTAGTAGTAGTAGTAATATTTCTAGTAGCAATAGTAGTAGTTGTTGGAGTAGTTGTAGTACTAGCAGTAATCATTATAGTAGTAGTAGCAGTAGCAGAAGTAGTGGTAGTTGTAGGAGTAGCAGCAGCAATAGTAGTGGTGGTAGCAGTAGAAGTTGTAATAGTAGTAGTAGTCGAGTAGTAGTTGGAGTAGTAGTAGTCGCAGTTGTAAAAGTAGTTGTAGTTGTCGTAGTAATCGCACTACTAGTAGTAGTAGATGTAGTAGTAGTAGTAATAGCAGTATCAGTTGTAGTATTATTAGTAGTAGTAGCTGTTGTTGTACTTGTTGTAGTAGTAGTAGTAGTAGTAGTAGTAGTAGTAGTAGTAGTAGTAGTATTAGTTGTAGTTGTTGTTGTTGTAGTAGTTGTAGTAGGAGTAGTAGTTGTTGTTGTTGGTGGTGGTGGTGTAGTTGTTGTAGCAATCATAGTAGTAGTAGTAGCATGTGTGGTAAGAGTACTAGTTGTAGTAGTAGTAGTAGTACTAGTACTAGTACTAGTACTAGTAATAGTAGTAGTGGTCATAGTAGCAGCAATAGAACTAGTAGTATTTGGGATAGTAGTCGGAGTAGGAGTTAGAGTTGGAGTTGGAGTTGTGGTAGCAGATGTAGTCGTAGTACTAGTAGTATTTGTCATAGCAGAAGTAGTAGTAGCAGTATTAGTAGTTGTAGTAGTAGGAGTAGTAGTAGTAGTAGTAGTAGTAGTGGCTATAGTCATTATAGTCGTAGTAAAGAAAGTAGTCGTAGTAGTTGTACTAGTAGTAGCAAAAGTAGTAGTAATAGTAGTAGTAGTTGAAATATTGATAGTAGTATGAGTAGCAGGAGTTGCAGCTGTATTAGCAGTAGTAGCGGTAGTAGTAATAGTAGGTGGAGTAGTAGTAGATATAGTAGTTGTTGTCATAGTAATGGTAGTAGTTGTAGTAGTTGTAGTAGTATCAATAATTGTAGTAATAGTAGTAGTAGCAATAGTAGTAGTACTACGAGTAGTAGGAGTAGCAGTAGTATTAGAGGCAGTAGCAATAGCGTTAGTAGCAGTAGTAGCATTAGTAGGTGTAGTAGTAGTAGTAGTGGATGTAGTAGTTGTAGTAGTGGTAGTTATAGTAGTTGTAGCAAAAGTAGTAGGTGTAGAAGTAGTAGTAGTAGTCGTAATAGTAATAGTAGTGGTGGTAGTAGTATTAATAGGAGTAGTAGCAATTCCAGTAGCAGAAGTAATAGTAGGTGTAGTTTTAGGATTAGGAGTTGGTGTATGAGTAGTAGTAGTAGTAGCAGTAGCACTAGTAGTAGAAGTAGTAGGAGTTGTAGTATTAGTAGCACTAGTAGCAGCAGTAGTAGTAGATACTGTAGAAGTAGTTGTAATAGTAGTTGTATAATAGTAATAAAAATAGTTATAGTTGTATTAGTAATAGTAGTAGTTGATTAGTAATAGGAGTAGGTGTAGGAGTAGGGGTGGTAGTAGAAGTAGTAGCATTAGTTATAGCAGTAGAAGGAGTAGTAGTAGTAGTAGTAGTAGTAGTTGGACTAGGAGTTGCAATAGAAGTAATAGTGGCAGCAATTTTATAGTAGTAGAAGTAGTAGGAGAACTGCCAGTTGCAGTAGTGGTAGTAGCATTATTAGTAGTAGTAGCAATAGTAATCACAATAGTAGTAGTAATAGTTGAAGTAGTAGTAGTAGTAGTAGTAGTAGTAGAAGAAGTAGTAGTAGTAGTAGTAGTAGTAGTAGTAGTAGTAGTACTAGCGGTATCAATAGTTGTAGTAGTAGTAGTAGTAGCAGTAGGAGTAGTAGCCTCACTAGTCGTAGCAATACTAAGAGTAATAACAGTTGTAATAGTAGTAGTAGGAGTAGTAATAGTAGTAGTAGTAGTTGTTGTAGTAGTGGTAGTCGCAGTTATAGTAATAGTAATAGCGGCAGCAGTAGTAGCAGTAGTAGTAGTAGTCGCAGTAGTAGCAGTCACAGTAGCAACAGTAGCAGGAGGAGTGTTTGGACTAGTAGTTGTAGTAGGAGGAGTAGTAGTAGGAGTAGTAGTTGTAGTAATAGTAGTACTAGTAGCTATAGTAGTAGGAGTATGAGGATTAGTAGTAGTATTACAAATAGTAGCAGTAATAGTAGTAGGAGTAGTAGTGGCAGTTGGTTTAGGAGTAGGAGTAGTAGTACGAGTAGTAGTAGTAGTAGTAGTAGTAGTATTAATAGCAAAAGTAGCAGTAGTGGCAGAATTGTTTGTAGTAGTAATAGTAGTAATTGTAATACTTGCATTAGTAGTACTAGTATTAGTAACAGTAATACTAGTAGTAGGAGTAGTAGTGGCAGTTGGTGTAGGAGTAGGAGTAGCAGTAGGATTAGTAGTAGTAGTATAGAAGTTGTAGTAGCAGTAGTAGCAATATCAAGAGGAGTGTTAGTACTAGTAGTAGTAGTGGGAGTACTAGTAGTAGTAATAGTAGTACTAGTAGTAGTGGTAGTAGGAGTATTAGGATTAGTAGTAGTATTAGTAGCAGTAGTAATAATAATAGTTGTAGGAGTAGTAGTGGCAGTCAGTTTAGGAGTAGGAGTAGTAGTTGGAGTAGTAGTAATAGTAGTAGTAGGAGTTATAGTGATAGTACTAGTAGTAGTAGTAGTAATAGTAGTACTAGTAGTAGTAGGAGGAGGAGTATTAGGATTAGTTGTAGTATTAGTAGCAGTAGCAATAATAATAGTTGTAGGAGTAGTAGTGGCAGTCAGTTTAGGAGTAGGAGTAGTAGTTGGAGTAGTAGTAATAGTAGTAGTAGGAGTTATAGTGATAGTACTAGTAGTAGTAGTATCAATAGTAAAAGTAGTAATAGTGGTAGAAGTGTTCGGAGTATTAGTAATAGTAATAGTAGTAACAGTAGCCATAGTAGAAGTGGAAGCCGATGTAGGAGTAGGTGTAGCAGAAGGAGGAGTAGTAGTTGTAGTGGTGGTATCTATAGCAGTAGTTGTTGTTGTTGTTGTAGTAGTAGCAGTAGTTGTAGTAATAGTAGCAGTAGGAGTAATAGTTATAGCAGCAGCAACAGCAGCAGCAGTAGTAGTGGTAGTAGTAGTTGTAGTAGTCATAGTAGTTGTAGGAGCAAGAGTAGTAGGAGTAGTAGTAGTAATAATAGTAGTAGTATTAGGAGAGGTAACAGTAGTAGTAGTAGTCATAGTAGACATAGTAGTTGTTGTTGTAGTAGTAGTAGTAGTAGTAAGCAACAGTAAGAATTGTAGTTGCAGCAACAATAGTAATAATACTAGAAGTGGCAATAGCAGTAGTGCTAGTAGTAATAATAGAAATAGTAGTAGCAGCAGCAGTAGTGCTAGTAGTAATAGTAGTAGTAGTAGTAGCACCCGTAGTGCTAGTAGTAATAGTAGTATTAGATGTAGCAGTAGCAAGAGTAATAGTAGTAGTAGCAACAGCAGTAGTGGTAGGAGTAGTAGTATCAATAGAAGTAGATGTAGCTATAGTAGAAGCAGTAGTAGGGGTAGTAGCAGTAGTAGCTGCAGTAGCACTAGTAGTAGTAGTAACAATGTAACAGTAACAGTGGTAGAAGTAGTAGTAGTAGTTGTTGTAACAGAAGTAATAGTAGTAGTAGCTGTAGTAGTAGTACTAGTAGTTGTAATAGTAGTGACAGTAGTAGTAGTAGGAGTAGTAGTAGTTGCAGTAGCTATAGTCGTAGAAGTAGTAGTAGAAGTAGACACAATTGTAGTAGTAGGAGGAGCAGTAGCAGTAGTAGTAGCAATTATAGTAATAGCAGAAGTAGAAGCTATTGTACTAGTAGTAGTAGTAGGAGGAGGAGGAGTAGTAGTAGTAGTTGTTGTTGTTGTAGTAGTAGTAGTAGTGGTTGGAGTAATAGTAGTAGTAGTAGTAGTAGTAATAGTAGTAGCAGTATTTCTTGTAGTAAAAGTAGTAGTTGTTGGAGTAGTTGTAGTACTAGCAATAGTCATTGTAGTAGCAATAGCAGTAGTAGTAGTAGTAGTTATTTTAGTAGTAGTATTGGTAGCATTAGAAGTAGTAGTAGTTCTAGTAGTACTGGTAGTAGTAGTTGTTGCGGTGATTGTAGTAGTAGAAGCAAGAGTAGTAGTATTAATAGTAGTAATAGCAGTAATAGTTGTTATATTAGGAGTGGTAGTCGTAGTAGCAGCAGTAGTAGTAGTCGTCGTCGTTGTCATCGTCATCGTAGTAGTAGTAGTAGCTGTAGTAGTAGTAATAGCAGCAGCAGCAGCAAGAGTAGTAGTATCAGTACTAGTAGTAGTAGTAGTAGTAGTAGTAGTAGTAGTAGTAGTAGTAGTATCAGTAGTAGTAGTAGGAGTAATATTTGTAGTAGTTGTTGTTGTAATAGTAGTAGCAGTTGTAGTAGTAGTATTTCTAGTAGTAATAGTAGTTGTTGTTGGAGTAGTAGTATTACTAGCAGTAGTCATTATAGTCGTTGTAGCAGTAGCAATAGTAGTAGTAGTAGAAGCAATAATGGTCGTAGTAACAGTTGTTGGAGTTTTTGTTGTAGTAGTAGTAGTAGGAGTAGTAGTAGTCGCACTAGCAATAGTTGCAGAGGTAGTAGCAGTAGCAATAGCAGTAGTAGTTGTAGTAGTATTAGGTGTAGTAGCAGTTGTTGTTATTCTAGTAGAAGTAGTAGTTGTAGTAGTAGTAGTTTTTGTTGTTGTTGTTGTTGTAGTAGGAGTAGTGGTAGTTGTGGTTATTGTTGTTGTTGTGGTTGTTGTAGTGGTCATAGTAGTAGTAGTTATTGTTGTTGCTGTACTTGTTGTAGTAGTCATAGTGGTAGTTGTAGTAGCATGAGTGGTAAGAGCATTAGTACTAGTAGTAGTAGTAGTAGTAGTAGTAGTAGTTGCAGCAAAAGTCGTAGTAGCAGTAGTTGAAGTAGTAGTATTTGGAATAGTAGTAGGAGTTGGAGTTGGAGTTGGAGTTGTTGTAGCAAAAGTAGTAGTAGTACTTGTAGTATTTGTCGAAATAGTAGTAGTAGAAGCAACAGCAGTAGTAGTAGTAGGAGGAGTAGTAGTAGTAGTAGTTATAGTCATTGTAGTCATAGTAATGGATGTAGTAGTAGTTGTTGCAGTAGTAGTAGCAATAGTAGTAGTAATAATAGTAGTAGTAGGTGTAGTTGTAGTAGCAGTAGTATTAGAGGTAGTAGTGGTAGTAGTAGTAGCAGTTGTAGTAGTTGTAGTCAAAGTAATGGTAGTAGCCATAGTAGCAATAGTAATAGTAATAGTAGTAGAAGTAGTAGTAGTACTAGTAGTATGAGTAGTACGAGTTGCAGTAGTATTAGAGGTAGTAGCGGGAGCAGTAGTAGCAGTAGTAGTAGTAGGTGTAGTCGTAGTAGTAGAACTAATAGGAGAAGTAGTAGTTGTAGTAGAAGTAGTAGTAGTAGTAGTAGTAATAATAATAGTAGTGGTAGTAGAAGTAATTGGAGTAGTAACAATTCTAGTAGCAGAAGCAATATTAATTGTAGTTTTAAGAGTAGGAGTTGGTGTATGAGTAGCACTAGTAGTAGCACTAGTAGAAGTAGTAGTAATAATAGTAGTAATAATAGTTGTAGAACTAGTTGTAATAGTAATTGTGTAGTAGTAATACAAATAATAGTAGTAGTAGTAGTAATAGTAGTAGTTGTAGTAGTAATGGGAATAGGTGTAGAAGTAGGGATAGTAGTAGGAGCAGTAGCAGTATTATAGTAGTGGTAGGAGTAGTAGTAGTAGTAGTAGTAGTTGGAGTTGTAAGAGTAGAAATAGAAGTAATAGTATTCGTAATAGTAAGAGTAGTAGAAGTAGTAGCAGTAATGACAGTTGCAGTAGTGGTAGTAGCAGTATCAAAAGTAGCAACAATAGTAATCGCAATAGTAGTAGTAGTTATAGTTGTAATAATAGTAGTAGTAGTAGTAGTATTTGTAGTGATAGGTATAGTAGTAGTAGTACTAGTAGTAGTAACTGTAGTAGTAGGAGAAGTTGCTGTAGGAGTAGCAGTAGTTGTAGTACTAGTAGTAGTAGTAGTAGTAGTAGTAGTATTAATAGAAGTAGGCGTAGTAGTAGTAGTAGTGGGAGTTGCAGCCGTAGCAAAAGCAACAATAGAAATTGTTTTGTTTATAGTAGTAGTAGAAGTAGTAGCAGAAGTAG
>RXID01001657.1:0-56300 GCA_005019695.1 Trichopus zeylanicus subsp. travancoricus | reverse complement strand
GTAGTAGTAGTTGTTGTTATTATAGGAGAAGTGGAAGTAGTAGTAGTAGTAGTATTTGCAGCAATGTCACCAATATTAGCAATTGTAGTAATAGTAGAATTAGTAGTAGTAGTAGTAGCAGTTGTATTAGTAGCAATAGTAGTAGTAGCAGTAGTAGTTGTTGTAGAAGTAATAGTGGTGTCAGTAGCAGTAGTAGCAATTGTTGTAGTAGTAGTTAGAGCAATAGTAGTAGTAGCCGTGGATGACATAGCAATAGTAACAACAGCAGTTGAAGTAGTGGCAATAGTAACAGTAAAAGTAGCAATAATAGTAGTGAAAGTAGCAGAAACAGCAGTAGCAGTAGTAGTAGATGCAGTTGCAATGGTTTTAGTAGCAGTAGTAGTTGTACCAGCTGCAGCAGTGGTATAACTTCTACACCTATTCCTACTCTTGCAACGACTACAACTACTCCTACTCCTCCTGCAGCTACTCCTAATCCTGTTGTTGCTGCAACTGCTACGACAACTTCTACTACCGCTACTGCTGCTGCTGCCGTTGCTACTACTACTACTACTATCACTATTACTACTACTATTACTACTACTACTACTACTACTACGAATAGTACTACTACTCTATTTCTTCTACTAAAACTTCTACTACTAAACTAATACAATGACAACTAGTTGTACGACTACTGCTACTGCTACTATTACTACAACAACTATTACCATTACTACTACTACTACTACCATTACTACTATACCTACTACTACGACTACTACTGCTCTGACTCCTACTCCTACAACAACTACTACTGCTGCTGCTGCTGCTACCACTACTACTACCCCTACTCTAACTCGTACTACTACTACTACTACTTCGACTACTACTCCTACTATTGCTATGACTACTACTATGACAACAACTATTCCTGCTCCAACTCCTACTACTACTACTTCTACTCCTACCACTACTACTACTGCTGCTACTACTACTACTACTCCAACTCCTATTACAACTGCTACTCCTTCTACCACTAGTACCCCTAGTCCTACAATAACTATTCTTACGACTACTACTGCTGCTGCTATTACCACTACTACTACTACTCCTCCTACTACTACTACTACGACTACTATTTCAAATACTACTATTCATGCAACTACTACTACTACTACAACTCCTCCTACAACTACCACTCCTCCTACTACTACTTCTACTATTACTACTACTACTACTACTAGTAATAATATTGCTACTACTATTACTACAACTACTACTACTCTTACTACTCCTACTCCTGCAACTACTGCTACTCCTCTTACTCCGACTACTACTACAACTACCAACTACTACTACTCCTACTACTGCAACTACTACTACTACTACGTCTAGTACTCCTACTACTACTTCTCCTACTCCTCCTATTCCTACTCCTAATACTACTAATACTACGGCTAGTACTACTAATACTACTACCACTATAAATATGAATACTTCTACTGTTGCTACAACCACTACTACTATAACTTCTACTACTACTCCTACTCCTACTCCTACTCCTACTACTACTACCACTACTACTCCTACTCCTTCTACTGCTGCTACTACTTCTACTCCTACATCTGCTACTGTTACTACTGCTACTTCTAAAACTACTACTACTACTTCTACTCTTACTCTTACACCAACTCCTCCTACTACTACTATAACTAACAATAGTATGACTACGACTACTGATGCTACAACTAATACTACTACTACCACTACTACTACTATTACCACTACTCCTACTACTACTTCTACTACTAATACCACTGCTATTAGTACTACTACAACTACAACTACAAGTACTACTACTACTACTGCTACTGCTACGACAACCACTACTAGTACTACTACTGCTGCTTCATCTACTATTAAACTCCTACTCCTACTACTCTTACTACTGCTACTCCACCACCTACTACAACAACTACTACTCCTACTCCTACTCCTACTACAACAACTACCACTCCTACTCCAACTACCACAACAACTACTACTATTACGCTACTAGCACCACAGGTACTACTACTACTACTGATACTACTACTAAAACTACTACTTTTGGTAGTACTACTACTATTGGTGCTGCAGCTGTTGTTACTACTACTACTACTACTACTACTCGTAGTCCTACTACTGTAACTACTACTGCACCTACTACTAGAACTACTTCTGCACCTACAACTACTCCTACTCCAACTCCTACTACTGCTACTACAACTACTACTCGTACTCCTACTCCAACTCCTCCTACTACTACTACAACTACTACTCGTACTCCTACTCCAACTACTACTACTACTACTACTTCTACCACTACTCCTACTACTACTACTACTCCTGCTACTAATATTACTACTACTCCTACTATTGTCGCTACTACTCTTGCTCCTCGTACTACTGCTACTACTACTACTACTACTACTACTACTACTACTTCTACTCCTACTCCTACTTCTACTCCTTGTACTACTACTACTACAACTACTTCAGCTACTACTTCTACTCCAACTCCTACTATTACTACTATTACCAACACTACTTTTACTTCTACTACTAGTACTACCACTAATAGTACTATTACTACTACTACTACTGCTGCTGTTGCTGCTGCTACAGCAACAACTACTACGACTCCTATTACATCTATTACTGCTACTAGTTCTACTAGTACAATTACAACTACAACTTTTACTATTACTTCTACTACAGCTGCTACCAATACTACTACTACGACTTGTAATGCCAAAATTGCTACTACTATAATAACAACTACTTCTACGACTAATGTTGTTGCTGCTATTGCAACTCCATCTACTATTGCAACTACTGCAGCTACTCCTACTACTGCTACAATTGTTGTCGCTACTACTGTTGTTGCTACTACTTCGACTTCTGCTACTACTCATACTATTACTACTGTTGCTGCAGCTACTATTGCCACTACTACTATTACTACTCCTACTACTACAATTATTACTGCTACTTCTACTACTACTACTACTGCTGCTACTACTACTGTTGCTGCTGCTGCTGCTGTTATTATTCTTACTACTGCGTCTACCCCTATTGTTACTACTACTACTACTAATCCTGCTCCTACTAATCCAACTACTACTGTTGCGACTACTCCTACAACCGCTACTACTACTACAACAACTACTGCTACTTCTCCTACTAATACGACTTCTGCTACTACTACAACAACAACTACTACTATTGCTACTGCTACCACAAGAACTTCGACTACAACTACTACCGCTGAAACTATTGCTCCTACTGCTACTGGTACTGGTACTACTGCTACTGCTACTCCAACTACTACTTCTCCTACTACTACGACTATTGCTACAACTACTGCTACTCTGACTTCAACTGCTAGTGCTACTACTATTACTACTTCTACTAGTGCTACTACTACTACTATGACTACTTCTTCTACTACTACTTCTACTTTTGCTAGTACTACTGCTGCTTCTGCTACTACTGCTCTTACTACAACTACTGCTACTACCGCAACTACAACTACTTCTATTAGTACTACTACCACTATAACTTCTACTACTTCTACTGCTGCTGTAACTTCTACAACAACAACTACTGCTATAGCTACTATAGCTTCTATTACTACTACTCCTACTATTTCTACCACTTCTACAATTATTACTAGCATTATTACTACTACTATTGTTATAACAACAACAACAACAACTACTACTACTACTACATCTCCTACGAATACCCCTACTACTACTGCAACTATTGCTACAACTGCTGCTACTATTAATACTACTACTACTACTACTACTACTACTACTACTTCTGCTACTGCTACGACTACTACTACTACTGCTGCTGCTACCACTACTGCTCCTCCTCCTCCAACTGCTATGACTAACACTACTACTTGTGCTACTACTACCATAACTTCTTCTATGACTACTATTGCTGCTGCTGCTACAACTATTCTAACTACTATAACAACTATTACCACTACTACTACTACTACTGCTGCTGCTTCTGCTCCTACTACAGCTGCTACGACTACAATTACTACTACGATTACTACGACTACTATTACTACTACTACTACTACGACGACGACTATTATTATTACTACTACAACAACTACTACTACTGCTGCTGCTGCTACTACAACAACAACAACAACAACTGCTGCTGCTACTACTACTACTATTACTACAGCTGTTGTTGCTAATACAACGACTACTACTACTACTACTCTACAACAACTAGTACAAATGGTACTACTACTAAGACTCCAACTCCTACTACTACTACTACTACGAGTACAAAAGCAACTAATATTGGCAGTACCACTACAACTACTACTACAACTACTAGTCCAACTACAAGAACAACTACTACAACTACTGCAGTTGATACTGTTACTACTACTACAACTACTTCAACCACTACTCTTACTCCTACTACTACTCCTGCTACTACTACTACTCCTCCTACTCCTACAACTACTACTACTCCTACTCCGACTACTACTACTACTACTACAATAACTACAAGTGCTACTACTTTTACAGCTAATTCAACTCAAACTCCAACTACTACTACTGCTACTACTAATAGTACGACTACTTCTTTCGCTATTATTGCTCCATTACTACTACTACTACTACTACTACTACTACTACTACTTCTACTGCTGCTACTACTACTCCTGAAGATGTTGCTGCTGCTGTTGCTGCGACTACTGCGACTGCTACTACTGCTGCTACAGCTCCTAATATACTACTACTACTACAACTACTACTATTTCAACTACTACTACTACTACTACACTACAACTACTACTGCTGCTGCTAGTACGATGACAACTGCAACCACTACTACTACAACTACTGCACCTACTACTACTACTACTACTACTACTACTACTACTACTACTACTACTACCCCTACAGCTACTACTACTACTGCGGCTATTACTACTACTACTACTGCTAGTACTACTACTACTTCTAGCACTACTGTTACTACTACTACTACTACTACTTCTGCTATTACTCCTACCACAACTACTACTACTCCAACAAAATCTTTGCTACTACTTGTACTGCTATTACTACTACTGAAAGTACTCCTATTACTACTACAACTACTACTTCTAATACGACTACTACTCGTGCTATTACTGTGACTCCCACTCCAACTCCAACTACTACTTCTACTTCTACTACAACTACTAGTACCACTACTCTAACTACTACGACCCCTACTATTGCTCCTATACAGACTCCCACAACTACTACTACTACTGCCACTACTACCCCTACTACTGCTACTGCTGCTACGTCTACTCCTCCTACTACTACTACAAATGTTGTTACTGCTGCTGCAACTACTACTCCTACTGCTACTACTACTCCAACTGCAACTACTACTACCACTACTCCAACTACTACTAGTTCTACTAATATTACACCTACTAACACTACACCTACTCCTATAACTAGCAACACTACTACTACTACTACGACTACTACCACTACTACTACTACTACTACAACAACTACTATTACTACTACTACTACTAATACTGCTAGTATTACTATTACTATTACAACTACTAATGCTATAACTACCACTACAACGGCTTCTACCACTGCTACGCTTACTCCTACTCTTGTTGTTGCTACTACTACTCTTACTCCTACTACTACTACAACTACAACTACCACTACGTCTACTACTCCAACTACTATTACTCCTACTCTAACTATTCATACTCCAAATACTACTGACACTACTACTACTATTACTGTTACTGCTACAAGTACTGCTGCTAATTCCACTACAACTCCTACTGCTACTCCTACTCTTGCTGCTACTACTACTACTACTACTCCTACTCGTACTCCTGCTGCTACTACTACTACTACTTGTACCCACACTATTGCTACTGCTACAACTGCTACTACTAGAATGACTACTACTACTATAATTCTTACTCCAACTCCTACAATTACTACTACAACAAACAATAGTACTACTAGAACTACTGATGATACTACTATTACCACTACTCCTACTTCTACTTCTACTACTACTACTGCTGCTACTCCTTCCACTACTACTATAAGTACAAGTACTACTGCAACAACTGCTACTACCAACACTACCACAACTAGTACTACTACTACTACTACTACTATACCTACTCCTACTACAGCTACAACTACTTCTACTCCTCATACTACAACAACTACTACTACTCCACAAGTACAATTGCTACTACTTGTACTTCTACTACTACTACTACTACTATTACTACTACTAAAACTTCTACTACAACTATTGCTGCTTCTGCAGTTGCTACTACTACTACTACTACTACCACTACTACTACCACAACTACTACTACAACTACTAGTGCTATTACTACACCTACTACTTCAGTTACTACAACTGCATGTGCTACTACTCCTACTCCTACTACAACTACTGTTACCCCCGTTTCTACTATGACTACTACTACTACTACTACTACTCCACTAGTACAACTGCTACTGCTAGTACTCCTACACCTACTACTACTACTAATACTACTACTACTACTACTAGTACTACTAATACTCCAACCACAACTACAACCACTACCACTACTATTATTACTAAAACTACTGCAAATATTACTTCTACTACTACTGCCGCTGTAGTTGCAGCTACTACTACTAATCCTACTCCAACTCCTACTGCCGCAATTACTACGACTAATCCTACTACGACCACTACTAAAACTACTACTAGTCCTACTACTACTTCTCCTCCTCCTAATAACATAAATACTACTCGTGCTGTTAGTACCACTACTACTACTACTATTGCTATTATTACTACTATTACTATTTCTTCCACTACTCCTCCTACTACAACTCTTGCTACTCCTACCACTACTCCTACTCCTTCTATTGCTACTACTACTACTACTACTACTTCTTCGACTTGTACTTCCACTCCAACTCCTCCTACTACTACTATTGTTAGCAATACAACAACCACTTCTACTGCAACTACCACTACTACTAGTACTACTATTACTAAGACTACTACTACTACTACTACTACCACAACTACAACTGCAACTACTACAACTACTCCTATTGCTGCTATTACTGCTACTACTACTACAATTACTAGTACCACTCATACTTCTACTTCTACTGCTGCTGCTATGACAACTACTACTATGACTGCGAATGCCACTACTACTAAAACAATAAGTACCACTACTGCTGCTGTTGCTCAAGCTACTTCTACTGCTGCTTCTATTTCTACCGCTGTCGCTGCTATTGTTACTACTGCTACTACTAATAGCACTACTACTACTACTACTACTACTACTACTACTACTACTAATACTACTACTACTACTTCTACTATGACTATTACTACTACTTCTACAACTACTACTAGTATGAAAACAACCACAAGTAGTACCAAAATTGCTACTACTACTACTACAACTACTACACCTACTACTACAGCTACTACTACTACGAATATGGATGCTACTACTACTAATACTATCTCTATTCCTAGTCCTAGTACTGCTACTACTACTAATACAACAACGACAAATGTTAGTACAACTGCTACGACTACTCCTACAATTGCTTCTACTATAGCTATAACTACTACTTCTACTGTTACTATACTATTGCTTCCGCTGCCACTACTACAGCCACAGCTACTAGTACTACTACAACTCCCACTACTGCTTCTCCTACTGCTACTACTACTACTACAACTACTCCTACTACTATTGCTGCTATTAGTGCTGCGACTACTACTAGTGGGACTACAACTACTACTGCTAGTGCTACACCAACTACTACTGCTAGTGCTACTACTACTACAAGTAGTATTGCTAGCACTACTACTACTACTGCTACTACTGACGCTACTGATACTACTACTACTATTGATACTATTGATAGTACTCTGATAACTTTTACAACTTCTGCTACCATAGCTACAACTAATACTGCTGCTTCAACAGCTACTGCTACTTCTACAACTACTATTACTACTATTGCTGCTGCTACTACTGTTACTACTGCAACTACTGCTACGTCTACAACAACTGCTACTACTATTTTTGCTACAACAAATACTACAATTATTGCTAGTACCACCACTACTACTACTAGTATTGCAACTATTGCTACTACTACTTCTACTACTACTACTCTTGCAAATACTACTACTACTACTATTGAAGAAGCTTCTGTTGCTACTACTAGTACTGTTGCTACTACCGCTCTAATAACAACTACCACAGCTACTGCGACAACTACTACTACTACTGCTACTCCGGCAACTACTACTACTAGTACTATTGCTACTACTTCGGCAACTACTACAATTACTACTACCACGACTACACCTACTATAATTACAACTATTGCTACAACTTCTTCGACTACTACTAAAACTACTACTACTACTACTACTGCCACCATAAATTCTACTACTACTATTGTTGTTGCTACTACTACTATCACTCATATTACTTCACCTGCTACTATTGTCGCTATTACTAATACTATTACCTATACTGCTACTACTATTTCTACTACTACTATTACTACGCCAACTGTTACTACTAATACTACTGCTACTCCTACTACTGTTGCTGCTACTATTGCTACAACTGCAGCGACACCTACTAAAACTACTACTGCTGCTGCTGCAGCTCCTAGTATTAGCACTACTACTGCTACTACTATTACAACGACTCTAACTAATATTATTACAACTACTATAAAAATTACTACCACAACTACTACTGCTGCTGCTACTACTACTAATGCTACTTTTCTCACTATCACTGCTACTGCTACTACCACTCCTGCTAATATCGCTACTGCTACAGCTACTACAACGGTTACTATTGCTACTAATGCTTCTACTACTACTGCTACTACTACCACTACCTCCACTATTATTACTACTACTACTTTTACTACGACTACTACTACTGCTACTACCATTACTACTACTCCTATTACTACTACTTCTACGAGTGCTACTACTTCAACTTCTACTACTAATACTACTACTACTGCCTTTACTGCAACTACTATTTCTTCTACTACCTCTACTACAACTATTGCTGCTACTATTACTACACAACTACTACAACTACTGCTACAAATACTACTAATACTCCTGCAACTACCACTATTAATGCAAATAATACTAGTACTGTAACTACTACTACTATGACTACCACTCCCATAGCTACTACAACTACCAATCCCACTGCTACTACTACTACTACAGCTACAAAAACAACTTCTACCACTACTGCTACTACTACTACTACTACTATTACTCCTACTACTACTAGTACTACTACTACTACGGCTACTACTACTAAACTACTACTACTGTTGCTGCTACTACTTCTACTACAACTAAAGTAGTCAAAGTAGTAGTAGCAGAAGTAGTAGTAGTAGTGTAGTAGTAATAGTAGGAGAAGAAGTAGTATTAGTAGTATTAGTAGTACTAATAGTAGCAGTAATAGTGGTAGCAACAGTAGGATTAGTAAGAGTAGTAGTAATTGCAGTAACTAAGGTTGTAGTCATAGTAATAGTAGCGGGAGAAGTATTAGTAGAAGAAGAAGTATAAGCAGTGGTAGAAGAAATAATGTAGTTGCAGTAGTAGTAGAAGAAGTATTAGTTGTTGCAGTAGTAATAATAATAGTAGTAGTGAGAGTAGTAGTAATAGTAGCAGTAGCAGTAGTATTTGTAGTAGTAGTAGTACTAGTACTAGTAGTAGAAGCAGTAGTAGTAGTAACATGAGTAGTAGAGGTAATAGTAGTAGCAGAAGCAATAGCAATAGTAGTAGTAGTTGTTGTTGTAGTGGTAGCAGTAGTTGTCATAGTGGTACCAATAGTAGTAGTCTTAGTAGTAGTAGTGGTAGTGGCATAAGTTGTAGTTGTAGTAGAAGGAGTAGTAGTAGTAATTGTCGTAGTTGTAGTAGTAGCAAAAGTAGAAGTAGTAGTAATGATATTAGCAGAGGTCGTAGTTATAGTTGTTGTTGCAGTAGTAGTAGTATAAGTATAAGTAGCAGTTGTAGTAATTGGAGTTGTAGTAGTAGTAGCCATAGCCGAAGGACTAGTAGTAGTAGTTGTTGTAGTAGTAGGAGGAGGAGGAGTAGGAGTAGTAGCGGGAATAGGTGTAGTATTCAGAGTAGCAGTAGTAGCAATAGTAGTAGCAGTAATTATAGTGGTTGTTGCTATCGTAGTGGCAATAGCATTCAAAGTAGTACTTGTAGCTGAGGTAGCAAAAATGGTAGCAGTGGAAGTTATCGTTATAGCAACAATAGTAGTAGTTGTAATAGTACAAATAATATTAGGAGTAGTAGTATCAGTAGCCGAAGTACTAGTAGAAGTACTAGCATTAGCGTCAATAGTCGTCATAGTAGTAGTAGCAGTATTAGCAGTAATAGCAGCAATAGTAGTAGTAGTAGCAGTATTAGCAATAGTCGCAGCAATAGTAGTAGTAGTAGTAGCAGTAGTAGCAATAGCAGTTGCAAAATTAGTAGTAGTATTAGTTTTAGTAGTATTTATAGTAGTATTAGTAGTAGTAGTAGTATTGTTGTAGTACTACTATTAGTTTTAGCAATATTGTAGTAATAGTATTAGTTTTTGTAGTATTTATAGTAGTAGTAGTAGTCGTGGTGGTGGTGGTGGTGGTGGTAGTAGTACTAGTAGTAGCAGCATCAGCAGCAGGACTAGTAGTAGTAGCAGTAGTAGTAGTACTTTTAGTAGTAGTACTAGTAGTATTAGTAGTAGTAGTAGCCGTGGTGGTGGTGGTGGTGGTAGTAGTAGTAGTAGTAGTAGTAGCAGCATCAGCAGTAGGACTAGTAGTAGTAGTAGTAGTATTAGGAGTAGGAGCCATTGTAGTAGTAGTAATAGTAGTAGTAGCAGTAGTAGCACCAGTTGTAGTAGTTATAGTAGTAGTAGTTATCATAGTAGTTGTAGTAGTAATAGTAGTAGTAATTGTTGTTGTTGTTGTAGTAGTAGTACTATTAGTAGTAGTACTACTAGTAGTAGTAAAGTAGGAGTAGTGGCAGAAGTCCTAGAAGAAGTAGTAGTGGTGGTGGTGGTAGCAATAGTTATAGTAACCATAACAGTAGTTGGGGTAGGAGCAGTAGTATTACTTGTAATAGTAGTACTAGTAGCAGTAGTAATAGTAGTACTAGTAGCAATAGTAGTAGTGGTACTAATATTAGTAGTAGTGGTACTAATAATAGTAGTAGTAGCAGTAGCTGCATAGCACTGGTAGTAGTAGTAGCAATAGTAGCTGTAGTAGTGATAGTAGCAGCAGCAGCAGTAGTAGTAGTGTAATACTTGTAAGAGTAGTATTACTAGTAGAATCAGTAGTAGTAGTGGCAAAAGTAATACCAATAGTACTAATAGTGGTAGTAGTTGATGTTGTAGCATTAGTAGTATAGTAGTAGTAGTAGCAATAATAGTTGTAGTAGGTGAGGTAGTGGTACTTGTAGTCGTAGCAGCAACAACAAGAACCGCACGGGCAACAGCAGCATCATCATCAGAAGTAGTAGTAATAATAGTATAGTACTAGTGGCAGCACTAGTTGTAGTAGTCGTAACCGTCTTAGTAGGAGTAGTAGTAGTAGTATTACCAACAGCAACAATAGCAATAGTAGTAGTACTAGCAGCCATAGCAGCTGTTGCAGTAGCGGTAGTAGTCATAGGCGTAGTAGTAGTAGTAGTAGTAGTAGTAGTAGTAATAATAGTAGTAGTTGTAGTTGTAGTAGTAGTCATAGTAGTAGAAGCAGTACTAGTATTAGCAGCAGAAGAAGTAGTAGTAGGCAAAGAAGTTGGAGGAGTAGTAGTAGTAGTAGCCGTAGCGGCGACAGTTATAGTATTTGTGGTAGTAGTAGTGACAGTAGCAGAAGCAGCAACAATAACAATAGTAGTAGTAGTAATAAGAGACGGAGCAGTAGTTGTAGTAGTAGTAATAGTAGTAGTAATAGGAGCTAGAGCTGTAGCAGCGGTAGTGGCAATAGTAAATGTAGTAGGAGTAGTAGTTGTAGTCATAAAAGTAGTAGCATGAGGAGTAGTAGTAGTTATTGTTGTTGTAGAAGCAGCATTAGTAGTGGTAGTAGTTGTTGTAGTAGTAGTTGTGGTAGTAGCATTAGTAGTTAGCAATAGTAATTGTAGCAGTAGTAATTGGAGTAGTAGTACTAGTAGTAGTACTAGTAGTAGTTGTTGTGCTGGAAGTAGTAGTAGTAGGAGCAGGAGCCGTAGTAGTAGTCATAGTAGTAGTCAAAGATGTAGTAGTTGTAGTACTTATAGTAGCAACAATTATACAAAAAGGCGAAGTGGTTGTATTAGTATCAGTAGTTATAGTGGTAGTAGCGGCAGTAGTAGTAGTAGGAGTAGTAGTAGTAGTATTAGTAGCATTAGTAGTAGTAGAAGTAGTAGTAGTAGTAGTAGTAGTAGTAGCAACAACAACAACAGTAGTAGTAGTTGTTGTTCTAGCAATAGTAGTTATAGTAGTCGGAGTAGCAGTACGGGTGGGAGTTGGAGTAGGAGTAGTAGTAGGAGTTGTAGTAGTCGTAGTATTACTAGTAGGAGTAGTCATAGTAGAAGAAGTAGGAGTAAGAGTAGTAGATGCAGCCGCAGCAGTAGTAGTAGTAGCAGTAGCAGAAGAAGTAGTAGTAGCAATAGCTATAGTAGTAGTTGTTGTTGTAGCAGTAGTAGGAGTAATAGTGAACATTACAGTAGTTGTAGTAGTAGTAGTTGTTGTTGTTGTTGTGCTAAAAGAAGTAGTTGAAGTAGTAGCAATAGTAGTAGAAGTAGTAGCAGTAATATTAGGAGCATTAATAATAGCAGTAGTAGTAGTGGTAGCAGTAGTAGTAGTAGTAGTGGTAGAAGGATTAATAGATGTAGTAACAGTAGTTGCAGCAGCAGCAGTAGTAGCAATACTAAAAGCAGTTAAAGTAGTAGCAGACGCAGCCATTGTTGTAGTAGAAGTAGTAGCAGAAATAGTAGTTTTAGGCTATGTAGTAGTCGTAGTAGCATTAGTAGTCGTGGTAGTAGTAGTAGTAGTACTAGTAGCAGTAGTAGCAATTGTAGTGGTTAGCAGTTAAAGTAGCGGTAGAAGTCGTAGAAATAGTAGCAGTAGTAGTAGTAGTGCTAATACTAGTAGTTGTAGTCATTGTACTAGTAGGAGCAAGAGTAGTAGTAGTAGTAGAGGTAGCATTACCAGCAGTAGTAGTAATAGTAGTAGTATTAGGAGTGGAAGTCATAGTAGCAATAGCAAAAGTACTAGTAGTAGTAGTAGTAGCAGTAATAGAGGTAGCATTACCAGCAGTAGTAGTAATAGTAGTAGTATTAGGAGTGGAAGTCATAGTAGCAATAGCAAAAGTACTAGTAGTAGTAGTAGTAGCAGTAGTATTAGTAGTAGTAGTAGTAGTAGTAGTAGTAGTAGTAGCAGCGGCAGTAGTAGTAATTGTAGTAATAGCAGTAGTAATGGTAGTAGTAGTAGTCGTAGTAGTAGCAGTTGTTGTAGTAATAGTGGTAGTACGACCCGAGAATTATTGGTAGTAGTAGTATTAATAATTGTAGTAGTAGGAGTATTGGTAGTAGTTATAGTAGTGGTAGTAATAGTTGTAGTATTAGTAGTAGTAGTAGTATTAGTAGGAGTAGTAGTAGTGATAGTGGTAGTTGTAGTAGTAGTGGTGGTAGCAATAGTAGTTGTAGTAATAGTAGTAGCAGTACTTGTAGTAGTAGTGGTAATACTGGCGCAAGTGATAGTAGTAGTAGTAGCAGTTGTAGTAGTAGTTTCGGTAGTAATAATAGTAGAGGTAGGAGTAGTGGTAGTAGTAGTAGTAGTGATAGTAGTAGTAGTTGTAGTAGTAGTAGTAGCAGAAATAGTACTAGTGGTAGTGGTAGTTGTAGTAGTTGTAGTAGTAGTAGTAGCTATAGTAGTAGTAGTGGTAGTAGTAGTAGTAATTGTAGTAGTAGTGGTTGTTGTTATTGTTGTAGTAGTAGAGGTAGTACTGGTAGGAATAGTAGTACAGGTAGCAGAATTAGTGGTAGAAGCAGCAGTGGTAGTTGTTACAGTAGTAGTTCTGGAAGTAGCAGCAGCAGCAACAGTAGTAGTAGCGATAGCTGTGGTAATAGCAGCAGCGGTAAGAGTACTAGTAGTAGTGTAGTAGTAATACCAGTAGCAGCTGTAGCAGTAATAACAATAATAGTAGGAGGAGATGCAGTAGTAGTAGTAGTAGTTGTTATTATAGGAGAAGTTGTTGTAGTAGAAGTAGTATTTGTAGCAGTATCACCTATATTAGGAATTGCAGTAATAGGTGAATGAGTAGTAGTAGTAGTAGTTGTTGTAGTTGTATAAGCTGCAGCAGCAGCTGTAGTAGTAATAGCAGTGGGAGATGTAGTGGTAGTAGCTGTAGCAGTAGTTGTAGAAGTAATAGTAGTGTTAGTAGCAGCAGTAGCAATTATTGCAGTAGTTGTAGCGGCAATAGTAGCAGTAGCCATGGAAGATGTAGCAGAAGTAACCGTAGCAGTGGAAGTAGTGGCAGTAGTAGACGTAATATTAGCAATAGTAGTAATGCCAGAAGTAGCAGCAGCAACGGTAGATGTAGTAGTAGTAGATGCAGTAGCAGTGGTTCTAGTAGCAGTAGTACCAGCTGCAGTAGTAGTACTACTTCAACACCGATTCCTACTCTTGCTACTACTACTACTACTACTCCTACTCCTACTACAGCTACTCCTAATCCTGCTGTTGTTGCAGCTACTACGACAACTTCTACTACCAGTATTGCTGCTGCTGCCGCTGCTACTACTACTGCTAGTCTCAGTACTATTAGTCTTACTACTACTACCACAACTACTACTACTGTTACTACCACTCTATTGCTTCTACTACTACTTCTGTTGCTAATACTAATACAATTACAACTACTTCTACGACTACTGCTACTATTATTACTACAACAACTACTATTACTATTACTATTACTGCTGCTACACTTACTATAGCAACTACTACTACGACTACTACTACTCCTACTCCTACTCCTACTGCTGTTACTACTAGTACTCCTACAACAACTACTACTGCTACTACTACTCCTACTCCAACTCATACTACTACAACTACTACTACAACAACTGCAACTATAACTCCTACTGCTATTTCTACTACTACTACAACAACAACTACTACTACTACAACAACAACTACTACTACAACAACTACTACTACTACAACTACTACATCTGCTAGTACTGTTACTACTACTACTGCTACTGCTACTATAACTACTACTGCAACAACTGCAACTATAACTCCTACTGCTATTTCTACTACTACAACAACAACTACTACTACATCTACTAGTACTGTTACTACTACTACTGCTACTGCTACTACAACTACAACTCTTTCCGTTACTGCTACTGCAACTACCACTACCACCCCTATTACAACTAGTACTACTACCTCTATTTCTACGACAACTACTATTATTGCTGCTACTACTACAACTTCGACTATTACCTCTTCTACTATTGCTATGATTACGACTACGACTATAACTATTCCTGCTCCAACTCCCCCTACTATTACTTATACTCCTACCACTACTACTGCTGCTGCTGCTACTACTCCAACTCCAACTCCTATTACTACTACCACTCCTACCATTACTACCCCTACTCCGACAACTACTACTCCTATTACTACTACTACTACTACTACTGTTGCTGCTGCTGCTACTACTACCACCACTATTTCAACTACTACTATTCGTGCAACTACTACTACTACTACAACTCCTCCTCCTACTACTACTTCTCCAACTCCAATTGTTACTACTGCTACTACTACTACTGCCATTACTCCAACTATTGCTACTCCTACTACTACTACTCCTACTCCTACTACTAGTAATACTACTCCTACTACAACAACTACTATTAATAGAACTACTACTATAATTACTACTCCTACTCCTGCTACTACTACTACTACTCTTACTCCAACTATTGCTACAACTACTCCTACTCCTACTACTGCAACTACGACTACTCCTATGTCTACTATTCCTAGTATTCCTACTCCTAATGCTACTAATACTATGCCTAGTACTACTAGTACTACTACTACTATTACTACAAATACTTCTACTGTTGCTGCAACAACTACCACTACAACTACTACTTCTACTCCTCCTCCTCCTCCTCCTCCTCCTCCTCCTACTACTACTACTCCTACTCCTACATCTGCTATGGCTACTACTACTACTACTATAACAACAACTACTACTACAAGTATTAACACTTGTCCTCCTACTCCTACTAGTCCTGCTACTAATCCAACTCCTACTGCTACAACAACATCTACTACTACAACTACTTCTACTTATACTTCTACTCCAACTCCTACTACTACTACTACTGTTAGCAATACTAGAACTACTTCTACTGCAACTATGACTACTACTACTACTACTATTACTACTACTACTACTACTACTACTACTACTACTCCTCCTACTAATCCTATGACTATTACTAGTACTACTACTGCCACTACTACCACTGCAACAACTAGTCTTATTACTACTATTACTGCTACTATTACTACTACTACAATTACTAGTACCACTCATACTGTTACCTCTACTTCTACTACTGCTGCTATTATAACTACTACTTTGACTGCGAATGCCACTACTTCCAAAAAAAATAACTGCTACTACTACTGCTGTTGTCTAGCTACTTCTACAACTGCTTCTACTGCTCCCGCTGGTATTGTTACTACTGCTACTACTAATAGCACTACTACTACGACGACTATTACCACTACTTCTACTTCTATTACTACTACAACAACAACAACAACAAAAAATAGTACTACAACTACTACTTTTACAACTATAACTAATATTGTTACTTCTACTTCTACTGCTACTACAACTATGACTATTATTGCTACTACTACAACTACAAGTACTACACCTACTACTACTAATACTATCTCTATTCCTAGTCCAAGTACTGCTACTAGTACTAATCCAACTATGACAAATGCTAGTACAATAGTTGCGACTACTCCTACAACTACAACTACTACAACTACTACTACTCCTACAATAATACTACTAATACTATTGCCACCGCTACCACTCCTACAACTACTGCTAGTAGTACTGCTACAACTCCTACTACTACTTCTCCTACTGCTACTACTACTACTATAACTACTACTACTACTACTACTGCCGTTGCTACTACTACTACTACTGCTCTAGAGCTACTACTACTACTACTACAACTACTACTGCTAGTGCTACTACTACTACTACTACTAGTGCTACTACTATTACAACTACTATTGCTAGTGCTACTACTACTGCTGCTACTACTGCTACTACTGATACTACTGCTACTACTACTACTATTGCTACTACTCCTATAACTTTTACAACTTCTGCTACTACAATTACAACTAATACTACTCCTTCAACGGCTACCACAGCTTCTGCAATTACTATTATTACTTCTACTACTATTAGTACAGCTACTACGGCAACTACTACTGCTACTATTACTGCTATTGCTACTACTCCCATAAATTTTACTCCTACAACCACTACTGCTGCTACAATAACTGCTACTACTATTTTTACTACTACTAATACTTCTATTATTACTGGTACCACCATGACTACTACCACTAGTACTTCAACTATTGCTACTACTACTTCTACTACTACTACTACCCTTGCAAATACTACTACTACTACTACTATTGCGGAAACTTCTGTTCCTACTACTAGTACTACTGCTATTGCTGCTCCTATAACAACTACTACTGCTACTCCTGACACTACTACTACTGCTGCTGCTACACCTACTACAATTACGACTACTGCTACAACTTCTTCAACTACTACTAAGACTACTACTACTACTACCACCACCACCACCACCACCACCACCACCACCACTACTTCTACTACTACTAAAACTACTACGACTACTACTACTACTATTACCTATACTACTACTACTATATCTACAACTACTGATACTACTACTACTATTGCTACAACTGCTGATACACCTACTAAAACTACTACTACTATTGCTGTTGTACCTACTATTAGTACCACTAGTACTACTATAGTTACACCTACAGCAACTACTATTATTACAAGAACTACAAATATTACTACTACTACTACAGCAGCTACTACTACTACTAATACTACTTCTCTCACCATCGCTACTACAGCTACTACTACAACTGCTAATATTTCTACTGCTACGGCTACTACTACTATTACTCTCGGAAGTACTGCTTCTACTATTGGTGCTACAACTATTGCTACGTTCCCTATTATTACCACTACTACTTTTACTAGGGCTACTACTACAGCTACTACCGCTACTACAACTACTCCTATTACTGCTACTGCTACGAGTGCTACTACTCCAACTTCTACTGCTAATAATGCTACTACTACTACTGTTTCCATTACGATAACAACTACTTCGTCTACTACCTCTACTACTACTACTACTGTTGCTATTACTACACTACTACTACAACTATTGCTACAAATACTACTACCACTCCGGCAACTACTACTATTACTACAAATAATACTAGTACTGCAACTACTAATACTACGACTACCACTCCTACTGCTACTACTATGGCTACAACAACTACTTCTACCACTACTACTACTACTACTACTACTACTACTTCTACTACTACTACTACTCCTCCTACTACTACTAGCACTACTCCTACTGCTACTACTACTTCTACTACTACTACTACTCCTACTACTACTAGCACTACTCCTACTGCTGCTACTACTTCTACTACTAGCACTATTACTACTACTACGATGCTTACTACTACTAATGCGAGCACTACTACTATATCAACAACTACTACTACTATATCTTCTCCTCCATAAACAATTGCAACAACTACCTGTACTACAACTACTCCCACTACTATCACTATACTACTAGTAAAATAAATACTATGAATACTACTATTACTCCTACAACTACTACTATTACTACAAATGATACTACTATTGCTAATAGTACAACTACCAAAACTTCTCCTCCTACTACTACTACTCGTACTACTTTTGCTACTACTACATCTCCAACTACTACTACTACTGCTGCTACAATTACTTCTACTCCAACTACTGCTACTTCTACTGCCACTACTACTACTCCTATTGCTACTACTACAACAATTACTACTACTACCACCACCAATACTACTACTACTAATGCTATTGCTACTAGTACTCCTACTGCTGCTACTACAACTACTTCATTTCCTATTACTACTACTACTACTGTTACTGTTACTACTATTACTACTATTACCACAACCACAGCTACTGCTACAACAACAACTACTACTACTACAACTACCACTACTACAATAGCGACTACTACTACTACCACCATTATTACTATTACTACAACAACTACTACTGCTGCTACAAATGATTCTACTGCTAGAACAACTACTACAACTACTACTACTACTACTACTACTACTAATACTATTGCTACTACTACTACTTGAGCTATTATTACCACTACTGTTACTACTGCTACTATGCATAGGGCTACTTCTACAACCCCTGCAACTACCTCTGCTACTACTACTGCTACTACTACTGCTGCTACTGCTACTAGTATAACTACTACTGCCACTACCAATGTTACTACTACTACTTCTACAACTACAACTACTACTACCACTACAATAACAACAACAACAACAACTACTACTACTACTACTACTTTTACTACTATTACTACTACTACTACTTCTACTTCTACTACTACTCCTCCTAATACTCCTACTAAAAATATTACTATTACTAATAGTACTACTACTATTATTATTACTACTTCTGCTACTGCTACTATCACTACTACTACAGCTACTACAACTAATACTAAAAGAATTACAACTACCACTCCTACTATTCTTGTTACTAATACTACAACTACCACTACTGCTCTTGCTACTATTGCTACTGCCCCTATGCCTACTACCGCCACGACAGCTACTACTACTGCTACAATGACTACTACTACTACTACTACTGTTATAGCTACTACAGCTACTGCTTCTACTGCTACTCCTACTACTTAGTAGCAGTTGTTGTAGTAGTAGAAGTAGTAGTGGGTTTTGTAGTAGTAGTAGTCTAGTAGTAGTAGTAGTTGGAGTAGGAGTAGCAACAGCAGCAGTAGGACTACTCTTAGTAGTAGGAGTAATAGTTTTAGTAGTTGTTGTTATTGTAGTAGTAGGAGTAGCAGCGGTAGTGGGAGTGGTTGTTGTTGTAGTAGGAGTTGGAGTAGTAATAGTAGTAGTAATAGTAGTAGTAACAGTAGTACTAGTAGTATCAGTAATTATAGTCATCGTAGTAGGCGTTGGAGTAGCAATAGTAGTATTTGTAGTAGTAGAAGTAGTAGTAGCAGTAGTAGTAGCAATAGAACTAGTATTAGAAGTAGTAGTAGCAGTTGTTGTTGTAGTAGTTGGAGTAGTGGCGGTAGTAGTAGCAGTATTAGCATCTGTAGCAGTAGTAGTTGCAGAACTAGCTGTAGTTGGCCTAGCGGTAGTAGTAGTCATCACAGTAGTAGTAGTGTTAGCTGTCGCAGTAGCTGTAGTAGTAGTAGCCATAATAGTAGAAGCAGAAGTTGAACTAGCAGCAGCAGTAGTAGTATTTATAGTAGAAGTAGTAGTACTAGTTGTAGTAACAGTAGTAGCAATAGTAGTAGCACTAGTAGGAGTAGAAGTAGTTAAAGTACCAGTAGCAATAGTCGTAGTAGTAATGGTAGTAGTAGTATCAAAAGTAGTAGCAGTTAAAACAGTATTGTTAATAGTATTTGTAGTAGTAGTGGTAGTGGTAGTACCAGTAGTAGCAGTAGTAATTGGAGTAGAAGTAGTGATAGTAGTAGTAGCAGTAGTAGTAGGAGTAGTAGTAGGAGCAATAGTAGTAGTAGGTGCAATAGCTGGTGTAGGAGTAGTAGTAGTATTAATAATAGGAGGAGGAATAGTAGTAGTAGCCGTAGTAGTTGTAGTTGTAGTTGTTGTTGTAGCAGTAGTAGTAGCAGTAGCAATAGTAGTAGTAATAGTGGTAGAAGTAGTAATAGGAGTAGTACTAGAAGTAATTGTAATAGTAGTAGCAACAATAGTAGAAGTACCAATAGCAGTAGTAGTAGAAGTAGCAGTAGCAGCAGCAGCAGTAGCTGTAGTAGTAACAGTAGTAACGGCCGCAGTAGTAGTGGTGGTAGTGGTGGTGGTGGTGGTGGTAGTAGTAGTCGTAGTAGTAATAGTAGTAGTAGTAGTAGCAGCAGCAGTAGTAGTAGTCATACTAGCAGAAGCAGAAGTAGTAGTAGCAGCAGCAGTAGAAGTTGTAGTATTAGTAGTAGTACTATGAGTTGTAGCAGTCATAGAATTAGCAGTTGTAGTAGTAGTAATAGTAGTAGTAGTAGTAGTAACAATAGTAACAACAGGAGTAGTAGTAGTAGTAGTAGTAGCAATAGTAGTAATAGTAGTAGTTGTAGTAGTAGCGGCAATAGCAGTAGCAGGAGTAGTAGAATTTGTAGTAGTAGTAGTAGTAGTAGTAGTAGTAGTAGTAGTAATCGGTGCTATAGCAGATATAGAAGTAGTAGCAGTATTAATAGTAGGAGGAGCTATAGTAGTAGCAGTAGCCGTAGTAGTAGTAGTAGTAGTAGTAGTAGTAGTATTGGTAGTAGTAGTAAAAGTAGCGGTAGTAGTAGTAATAGTTGTAGAAGTAGTAATTGGAGTATTAGTAGTAGTAGTAAAATCAGCAGTAGCAGTAATAGTAGTAACAGTAGCAGAGACAGTAGTTGTAACGGTAGTAGTAGCTGTAGTAGTCGAAGTAGCAGTAGTTGTAGTACTAGAAGTTGTTGTAGTTGTAGTAGTTGCAGTAGTAGTAGTTATTGTAGTAGTAGCTGAAGAAGTAGTAGCAGCAGCAGTAGAAGTTGTAGTAGTAGTAGTAGTCGTAGCTGTAGTAGCAGCAGGAGTAGTAGTTGTTGTTGTAATAGCAGTCATACTAGTAACAATAGTAGTAGTAGCAGTAGTGGTAGCCGAAGTAGAAGTAGATGTAGTAGTTCTCGCTGAAGTAGCAGAAGTAGAAGTGTTAGAAATAATGGTAGTAGTTGTTGTTGTAGAAGAAGTAGTAGCAATAGTAGCAACACTAGTAGTAGTACTTGCCGTAGGAGTTGTAGCAGCAGTAGTAGTAGTAGTAATTGTAGTGGTGTTTGTAGAAGTAGTAGTAGTAGTATTAGTTGCGACAGTGGTAGTAGTAGTAGTAATAGTTGTAGTAGTAGTAGTAGCAACCGTAATAGTAGTTGTTGTAGTTGTAGTAGCTGTAGTAGTAGCAGTAGCAGCAGTATTAGTACTAGTACTAGTAGGTGCAGCTGCAGCCGTACAGTAGTAGTAGCGTAGTTCGTAGTAATATTAGCTGTAGTATTTATGAAAGTAGCTTAGGAAGTTCGCAGTAGCAGTTGTATTTGTTGTCGTCGTTGTAGCGTAGAAGCCGTAGTCAATAGTCGTATTGTTACTCGTAGTCGTCCGCTAGTAGTTAATCGTACTTGTAGTAGTAGTCTCAATTAGTAGCCGCTGTCGTAGTAGTACTAGTAGTAGTACTAGTAGTAGTAGTACTAGTAGTAGTAGTACTAGTAGTAGTAGTAGCCACAGCAGGAGTATTAGTAGTAGTAGTAGCAGTAGTAGCTGTAATAGTAGTTGCAGTAGTAGTATTTGTAGGAGTAGTAGTACTAGTATTAGTGGCAGTCGCAACAATAGCATCCGTAGCAGTCATAGTAGTAGTTGTATTTGCATTAGTTTTAGTAGTATTGGTGGTAGCAGAAATAGTAGCAATAGTAGTAGCAATAGTAATAGTAGTAGCCATTGTAGTAGCAGTAGCGGCCGCAGTGGCCGTAGTTGTTGGAGTAGAAGTAGTTGTAGCAATAGCAGTAGTAGTAGTAGTTATTGTAGTAGTCATAGCAGAAGGTATCATAGTTGAAGTAGTTGTAGTTATAGTAGGAGTAGTAGTTGTGGAAGTAGTAGTAACCGTAGTAGTAGTCGTAATTTAAGAAGTAGCAGCAATAGTAGTAGCAGTAGCTATAGCAGCATTAGTCATAGTAGTAGTAGTAGTAGTTGCAGTAATAGTAGTAGTAGTAGAAGAAGTAGTAGTAGTTGTTACTGTTATTATAGGAGAAGTAGGACTAGAAGTATTAGTAGAAGTAGTATTTTTTGTTATAGTAGTAGTAGTACTGGTAGCTGTAGTGGTATGTGTTGTTGTTGTAGTAGTACTAGTAGTAGATGTTGTAGTAGTAGAAGTAGAAGTACTAGTTGTAGAATTTGTAGTAGCAATAGTAGCAGTAGTAGTAGTCAAAATAGTGGTAGCGTTCGTAGCAGCAATAGTAGTTGTTGTAGTAATAGTAATTGTTGTAATACTAGTAGAAGTTGTAATAGATGTAATAGTAGTAGTAGTCGTAGTAGTAGTAGCAGTAGTACTCATACTTGCAGTATTAGTTGTAACAGAAGTGTTATTAGTTGGAGTAGAAGTTGTAGTAGCAGCAGCATAAGTAGCAATAGCGATAGTATTTGGAGAAGTACTAGTAGTACCAGAAGTAGTAGTGGTAGCGGTAGTAGTAGTTGTAGTAGTAGCTGTAGTAGTCGTAGCAGTAGTAGCAGTAACTGTAGTAGTACTAATAGTTCTAGAAGTAGTAGTAGTTGCGGTAGTAGCAGTAACTATAGTAGTAGCAGTGGTAGTAGCGGCAATAGGACCAGTAGTCATGTGGTGGTAGTAGTAGTAGTATTAGTTGTCGTAACAGTAGTAGTTGCAATAGTAGTAGTCATTGTAGCTGTAGTTGAAGAAGTAGCAGATGTCGTAGTGGTAGCAGCTATAGTAGTATTAGTAGCAGTAGCAGTCGTAGTAGCAGTAGTAGTAGCTTTAGTAATAGTAGTTGTAGCAGCTGTATCAAAAGTAGAATTAGTAGTGGTTGTAGTACTAATAGTATTGGTAATAATTATAGTAGTAGTAGTAGCAGTAGTAGCAATCATAGTAATGGTAGTAGCAGCAGTAGCAGTAGTAGTAGTTGTTGTTGCTATAGCAGTAGTAATAGTAATAGCAATAATAGTAGTAAAAGTACTACTATTATTAATAGTAGCTGTCGGAGAAGAAGTAGTAGTAGCAGTTGTAGCAGGAGTTGGATTAGTAGTAGTAGTAGTTGCAATAGTAGTTGTTGTACTAGTAGTAGGAGTCGGATTAGTAGTAGTAGCAGCAGTAGCTATAGTAGTAGTGTTAATAGTAGTTATTGTTGTAGCAATTGGAGCACTTGCAAAAGTTTTAGTAGTCATCATAGTAGTAGTAGTAGTAGTAGTAGTAGTAATTGTAGTAGTAGTAGCAGAAGTAGTAGTAGTAGGAGGATTAGTAGTAGTAATTGAAGTATTAGTAGTAGTAGTAGTAGTAGTAGTAGTAGCAGTAGTAGTAATAGCAGCAGTAGTAGTAGTAGTAGAAATAGTAGTAGTAGCAATAACAGTAGTAGTAGTAGTCATAGTAGCAGGAGTAGTAGTAGCAGTAGTAATAGAAATAGTAGTTGATGTAGTGGTAAGCATAGTAGTAGTTGCAGTTGTAGTATTGGCAATAGTAGTAGTAGTAGTAGTAGTAGTAGTATTTTGAGAACTAATACAGGAAGCAAAAGAATTAGTAGTAGTAGTAGTAGCAATAGTCGGAGTAGAAGTAGTTGTAGCAGTAGTAGAAGTAGTGTTACTTGTAGTACTCATTGTAGTAGTAGAAGTTATTGTACCAGTAGCCGTAGTACTGGTTGCTGTTGGAGAGGTAGTAGTGGTAGTAGTATAAGTAGTAGTTGTAGTTCTCGTCATAGTAGTACCAGTCGTAGTTGGAGTAGTAGTAGTAGTTGTTGTTGTTGTTGTAGTAATAGTAGCAACAGCAGTAGTAGTAGCAATAGCAGCAGAAGTAGTAGTGGTAGAGGTAGTAGTAGTCATAATTGTTGTACCTGTTGTAGAGTAGAAGCAGTAGCAGTAGTGGCAAAGTAGTAGTACTAGTAGTAGTAGCAGTGGACGTAGTACCAGTAGTACCAGTAGCAGTAGCAGAAGTAGCATACTTAGTAGTAGTATTAGTAGTAGAAGCAACAACAGTATAGTTGTGGTAGTTATAGTAGGTGTGGCAGAAGTAGTAGTGGTAATAATTGTAGTGGTGGGAACTATAGAAACAGCAGCAACAATAGTAGTAGGAATAGTAGTAGCAATAGTTGTTGGAGTGGCAGGATCAGTAGCAGTAGTAGCAGTAGTAGCAGTAGTGGTAGTAGTGGTGGTATTAGTAGTAGGAGTAGTAGTAGCAGAAGCAGCGATGGTAGTAGTAGTAGTAGTAGCATTAGTAGTAGTGGTAGTAGTAGTATTAGTAGTTGTAGTAGAAGTAGTAGTAGTAATAGTAGTACTAGTGGCAGCAGCAGTAGTCGTTGTGGTTCAAGTAGGAGTAGTAGTAGGAGTAGTACTAGTTGGAGTATTGGTAGTGGCATAGTAGTTGTAGTAGTAGTAGTGGTAGTAGTAGTAGTAGTAGTATTGGAATGGTAGTTGGACTAAGGAATTGGAGTTCGAGCCATAGTAATAGTAGTAGTTGTAGTAGTAGTGGTAATACTAGTAGTACTTGTAGTAATATTAGGGGTAGGTGGAGTAGGGGCAGAGGTAGTAGTAGGAGTTGCAGTAGGTGTAGGAGTTGGACTAGGCGTCATAGTAGCAGTAGTTGTTGTTATTGCAGGAGTAGTAGTAGTAGCAGTAGTGGGAGTAGTAGTGGGAGTAGTAGTAGTAGTAGTAGTAGTTGGAGTAGTGGTAGTAGTAGTAGTAGTAGTAGTAGTAGTTGTTGTTGTTGTTGTTGTTGTATTAGTAGTAGTCGTAGTAGTGGGAGTAGGAGTAGTAGTAGTAGCAGCAGTAGTAGTAGTATTAGGAGTAGTAGTAGTGTTAGCATTAATAGTAGTAGTAACAGTAGTAGGAGTGGTAGTAGTAGCAATTGTACTGGTAGTAGAAGTAGTAGTTGTAGTAGCAGTAGTAGCAGTAGTCGTAGTAGTAGTAGTAGTAGTAGTAGTACTAGTAGTAGCAGAAGTCGTGGTAGTAGTAGCACTAGTTGTAGGGGCAGTCGTAGCTGTAGAAGTAGCAGTAGGAGTAGTTATTGTAGTAGTAGTGGTAACAGTATCAACAGCAGTAGTTCTAGTCATAATAGTAGTAGTATTGGTACTAGTAGCTATTGTTGTAGGAGGAGTTGGAATAGAAGTGGTAATAGGAGCTGTATTAGATGGAGTACGGGTAGTAGTAGTAGGAGTTGTAGTAGTTGTAGTAGTTGTAGAAGCTGCAGTAGGAGTCATTGTAGTAGTAGTAGGAGGAGGAGGAGGAGTACAAGTCGTAGCAGTAGTGGGAGTAGGAGTAATAAAGTAGTAGTAGTAGTAATTGTTGTTTTTGTTGTTTTTGTTGTAGTAGGAGTGGTATTAGGAGGAGTAGTAGTAATAGGAGTAGTAGTGGTAGTAGTAGTAGTGTTAGTGTTGATAATAGTCGTATCGGAAGTAGTAGGAGTAGTAGTAGTAGCAACTGTACTGGTAGTTGAAGTGGTGGTATTACTAGCAGCAGTTGTAGTAGTAGTAGTATTATTATTTATAGAAGTTGTAGTAGTAGGAGGAGGAGGAGCCATAGTAGTAGTAGTACTCGTAATAGAAGTCGTGGTAGTAGTAGCAATAGTTCCAATTACAGTAGTATTTGTAGGAGTAGTGCTAGGAGTAGTTGTAGTAGTAGTAGTAGTAGTAGTAGTAGTAGTAGTAGTAGTAGTAGTAGTAGTAGTAGATGTAGTTGTAGGAGGAGTTGGAATACTAGTCTAGTAGTAGTAGCAGTAGTAATAGTAGTAGTAGTAGTAGTAGTCGCAGCAGTAGTAGAAGTAGTAGTAGTAGTAGTATTCATTGTAGTAGTAGTAGTAGCAGAGGTGGAAGGAGTAGAAGTAGTAGTAGTTGTACTATTGGTAATTTATTTGCAGTCACAGTAGTAGTAGTAGCAACAGCAGTAGTAAGTAGTAGTAGGAGTAGGAGTAGTAGGAGTAGTAGTAGTAGTAGTAGTAGTAGATGGAGTAGTAGTTATAGTAGTGGTTGCAGTAGGAGTTGTTGCAATAGTAGTAGCAGTAGGAGGGTTTGGAGCAGTTGCATTAGTATGACTGGTAGTAGTAGTTGTTGGAGGAGGGGTAGGAGTAGCTGTTGGAGTAGTCATAATAGTTGTAGAAGTAGCAGTGGTAGTAGTAGTAGTAGTAGTGGTGGTGGTAGTAGTCATAGTTTGAGTACTAGTTGTAGAAGTCATAGTAGTGTTAGGAGTGGTAGTAGTACTCAGAGTGGTAGTAGTAGTAGTAGTTGGAGTTTTAGTATTAGTTGTAGTAGTAGTTTTTTGTTGTTGTTGTGTTAGTATTAGTAGTCATAGTACTCGTAGCAGTAGGAGTAGTAAAAGTAGCAATTGTACCAGTTTCAGAAGTAGTAGTAGTATTGCTAGTAGTAGTAGTAGTAGTAATAGTAGTCGTAGCAGTCGTAGTAGTAGTAGTAGCAGCAGCAGTAGCAGTAGTAGTTGTTGTTGTTGTGGTAGTAGTAGCAGTAATAGTAGTAGTTGTGGTAGTAGTAATAGCAACAGCAGCAGTAGTAGTAGTAGTAATGGGAGTGTTATGAGTTATAGTAGTAATAGGAGTGGTAGTAGTAGCAATAGTAGCCGTTGTAGCTATTGTAGTAGGAGTATTAGCATTAGTAGTAGTATTAATAGCAACAACAGTAATAGTAGTTGTAGGTGTATTAGTGGCTGTAGGTGTAGGAGTAGGAGTAGTTGTAAGGGGAGTAGTAGTAGGAGTAGTAGTAGTAGTGTTAGTATTATGAGGAGTAGTAGTAGTAGTAGTTGTGGTAGAAATAGTAGTAGAAATATTAATAGTAGAAGTAGTAGAAGTAGTAGTAGGAGCCATAGTAGTAGTAGTAGGAGTAGTAGAAGTCAAGGTAGTGGTAGTAGTAATAGTAGTAGTAGTTGTTGTTGTTGTTGGAGTAGCGGTAGGAGTAGTTGTTATCATAGTAGTAGTAATAGTAGTAGTAGTGGTGGTAGTAGGAGTAGTAGTAGTAGTATTAGTAGTAGTTGTTGTTGTAATTATAGTTTTAACGGGAGTTGGAGTAGTAGTAGTTGGAGCAGGGGCAGAGGTAGTAGTAGGAGTTGTAGTAGCAGTAGGAGTTGGAGTTGGAGTTGTAGTTGCAGTAGTGGTAGTAGGAGTAGTAGAAGTAGTTGTAGTAGGAGTAGGAGTAGAAATGGTAGCAGTAGTAGTAGCTGTAGTAGTAGCAGTAGTAGTAGCAGCAGTAGTAGTAGAAGTAGGAGTAGCAGTCGTATTCATATTAGTAGTAGTAGTAGTAGATGCACTCGATGGAGAAGTAGTCATAGTAGTTGTTGTACCACTAGTAATGTAGTAGTATTCCTTATAGTAGTTGTGGAAGTAGTAGTAGTATTAGTAGTAGCAGTAGTAGTAGTAGGAGTAGTAGTAGGAGTGTTTGGAGTAGTAGTATTAGCACGAGTAATAGTGGTAGTAGTCGTCGTAGTAGTAGGAGGAGTATTAGCAGTTGGAGTAGTACAATAGTAGTAGAGCATAAGCTTGTTAGTGACGTCGTATAGTATTAGCAATAAGTAGTCGTCGAAGAAGAAGTATACGTAATAGTAGTGTATTATGTTGTGTCTTTGTTGTTGTTGTTGTGGTTGTAGTAGTAGTAGTTGTTGTTGTAGTAGTAGTAAGAGTTGGAGTAGGAGTGGTAGTTCAAGTTGTTGTAGTAGTAGTAGTAGGAGTAGTAGTAGTAGCAGTAGATGTAGGAGTAGGGGTAGTAGCAGGAGTAGTAGTTGGAGTTGGTATATCAGTAGGAGTAGTAGTTGGAGTTGGTTTATTAGTAGGAGCAGATGTAGGAGTAGTAGTAGTAGTAGCAATGTTAGTATTAGAAGTAGTAGTGCCGGCAGTAGTAGGAGTCGTAGTAGTAACAATTGTACTAGTAGTATAAGTAGTAGTAGTAGTTGTTGTTGTTGTTGTAGTTTTAGTAGCTGTAATAGTAGTAGTAGTTCCAGTAATAGTAGTAGTAGTAGTAGTTGGAGTGGTAGAAGCAGTAGACGTCAGATTAGTGGTTATAGTAGTAGTAGTTGTGGCAGCAGCAACAGCAGCAGCAGTAGTATTAGTCGTAGCAGTAGTATAAGTGGTAGCAACAGTAGTAGTAGTAGTAGCCGCAACAGCAGGAAATAGTAGTTGTTGTAGTAGTAGTAAGAGTGTAAATCGTATTAGCAATAGTAGTGGGAATAGGAGTACTAGTAGTAGGAGTAGTTGTTGTAGTAGTAGTAAGTGTGTAAATCGTATTAGCAATAGTAGTGGGAATAGGAGTAGTAGTAGTTGTTGTTGTTGTTGTAGTAGTAGTAAGAGTGTAAATCGTGTTAGCAATAGTAGTGGGAATAGGAGTAGTAGTAGGAGTAGTTGTTGTAGTAGTTGTTGTAGTAGTGGCAGTATTAGTAGTAATAGCAGTAGTTGTAGTTGTTGCAACAGCAGTACTAACAGTTGTTGTAGGAGCAGTAATAGTAACAGTTGTACAGCAGCAGTAGTAGTAGTATTAGCCTTAGAAGTAGCAGTAGTAGTAGTCGTAGCAACAGCATCAACAGTAGCAGTAACAGTAGTAGCAGTAGTAGTATTACAATTAGTAGTAGTAGTAGTTGTTGTTGTTGTTGTTGTAGTCGTAGTAGTAGAAGCAATAGTAGCAATAGTAGCATTAGTAAGTGTAGCAGTAGTTGTAGTAGTAGTAGGAGAAGCAGAAGAAGCAATAGTAGTAGTAGCAGCATCTGCAATAGTAGTAGTACTAGTAGTAGTTGTGGTAATAGTAGTGGTAGAAGTAGTAGTAGAAGTAGTGGCAATAGCAGCAAAAGCAGCAATAGAAGTAGTAGTAGTAGTAGTAGTATTCATAGTAGTAGTAGTTGAAGTAGTGGAAGGAGTAGTTGTAGAAGCAGTTGTGCTAGTAATAATTTAGTTGTAGTCTCAGTAGTAGTAGTAGTAGTAGTGGTAGTAGTAGGAGTACAAGCACTAATAGTAGTACTAGTAGCAGTAGTAGTAGGAGTAGTATTTGTTGTAGTAGTGGTAGGAGTAGTTGCAGCAATAGCAGGGGTAGTTGTAATATTAGTATTCGTAGTAGTAGAAGTAGTAGTAGTAGTATTAATAGTAGTGGTAGTAGTCGTAGTAGTAATAGGAGTTGGAATAGGAGTTGTAGTAGAAGTTGTAGTAGGAGTTGGAGTATGAGTAGTAGTTGTAGTTGTAGTAGTAGTAGTATCAGCTGTAGGAGATTTGAGTAGTACGAGGAGGAGGAGGAGGAGGAGTAGTAGTACTAACAGCAGCAGTAGTATTAGTAGTAGTAATAGTTCTAGTAGTTGTAGTAGTAGTAGAAGAAGTAGTACCAGTAGTAGCACTAGCAACAACGGCTACAACAACAGGTGTAGTAGTAATAGTTGTATTAGTTGTTGTAGTAGTAGTAGTAGTAGTAGTAATAGTACTAGTAGCAGCAGTAGCTGTTGTAATAGTAGCAGCAGCAATAGTAGTAGCAGTATTAGTTGTTATAGCAGAAGCAGCAGGATTAGCAGTAGCAACAGCAGCAATAGCAGCAGTTGTAGCAGTAGTAGTAATAGTAGGTGCAATACCAGCAAGAGTAGTAGTTGTAGTAGTAGTAGTTATAATTGTAGTATTAATAGTAGTATTTGTGGTAGTTGTAGTAATTGTAGTAGCGACAGTAGCAGTAGTGATAGTAATAGTAGTATTAGTAAAGGTAGTATTAGTAGTATTAGCAGTAGTAGTACTAGTATTAGTAGTATTAGTAATAGTAGTTGTAGGAGCAACAGCAGTAGTCGTAGTAGTAGTAGTAATATAAGTAGTAATAATAATAGCCGTGGTAGTAGTAGTAGTCGAAGTGGAAGTTGCAGCAGCTGCGGCAGTAGTAGTAGTACAAGTACTAGTAATTGTAGGAGTTACAGTATTATTAGTCGTAGGATTAGTAGTCGTAGTAGTAGCAGTATAAGTTGAAGTTACAGCTGTAGTAGTAGTAGGAGGAGAAGTAGTAGTAGTTGCAGTAGCTATGCTGGTAGTAGAAGTATTTGTCGAAGCGACAGTGGTAGCAGTATCAGAAATTGTTGCAGTAGGGGTAACAATAGTAGTAATAGTAGTTGTAGCAGTTGCAGTTGTAGCAGTAGTAGAAGTAGTAGTAGTGGTAATAGTAGCAGTAGTTGTAGCAGTAGTAGTATTAACAACAATAAGACTAGGAGAAGTATTAGTAGCAGTTTGTTGATGTTGTTGTACGAAAAGTAGTAGTAGTAGTAGTAGTAGTAGTACTAGTATTAGAAGCAGTAGTAATAACAGAATTAGTAGTAGTAGTAGTAATAGCAGTAGTAGTAGTGGTAGTAATAATAGTTGTAGAAGTAGCAGTAGAAAAAGTAGTAGCATTAGCAATTGTTGCAATAGTAGTAGTCGCAATAGTAGCAGAAGCCGTGGTAGTCATGGCAGTAATAGTAGTAGTATTAGCAGCAGCAGTAGTATTAGTAGTGGAAGTCGTAGCTATAGCAGTGGTAATAGTAGCAATAGTGGTAGTAGTGCAAGTAGCATCAACAACAGTAGCAGTAGTTGTAGTAGAAGTGGTAGCAGTGGTTCTAGTAGTAGTAATAGTCTTAGTAGTTGTAGCGGTGCCACTTCTCCTACTCCTACTACTACTACTAATACCACTTCAACTACTATTGCTTCTATTATTACTACTTTTACATCTATTCATGCTCTTGCTACTACTACTACTAGTCCTACTCCTACTACAGCTACTCTTACTCCTGTTGTTGCTGCTACTACTCCTACAACAACTTCTACAATTGTAACTGTTGTTGCTACTACTGCTACTCTTACTACTACTTGTCTTACAACAACTACCACTACTACTTCAACTAATACTACTACTGGTACTATTGCAGCAGCTGCTGCTACTACTACTACTACATTTGCTACAATAATTACTACTACTTCAAATACTACTAATACTTCTTTGACTACTACTACTACTACTAATACTAATACAACTACCACTACTTCGATAACTACTGCTGCTGCTACTGCTACTACTACTATTACTATTACTCCTACAACAACTATTACTATTACTAATATGACTACTACCATTACTACTACTACTACAACTACGACTACTACTATTCCTACTCCTATTCCTACTACTATTATTGTTGTTGCTACTACAACCACCATACTACTACCACTGCTAATACTACCGCTACTACTGCTACTACTACAGCTACTATTGCTACAACTGTGGCCACTACTGCTGCACAACTACCACTATTACTACTGCTACTACTACTACTACTACTACTCCTCCTCCTCCTATTACTACTAATATTACAACCTCAACTACAACAACAACTACTACTACTTAGACTAATACTACTACTACTACTACTACTACTGTGATGCTGCACCTGCTACTATCACTACAATTACTATTACTACTAGTATTGTAACTACTATTGCCACTACTTCTGCTACCACTACTGCACTTGCTACTGCTGCTGCCACTACTAACACTACTACTTCTACTACTACTACGATGACTACTAATATTAATATTACAACTACTGCTATTACTGCTACTACTACTACAACAAGAACAGCTACTACTACTATAGCTGCTACTGCTACTACTACAACTACTACTACGACAAATACTACTCTTATTGCTACTACTACTAGTACTATTACTACTACTAATACTACTACTACTGCAATTTATACTACTATCAATACTACTACTACGATTGTTTCTGATGTTGCAACTACTACTACTACTGCTGCTGCTACTACTACTGTTACTACTACTGTTGCAGCTGCTACTGCCGGAACTACTGCAACTGCTACTGCTACTACTTTAGCTACTGCTACCACTACTGCTTCTACTACTCCTTCTTCGCCTCCTACTGCCTCTACCACTCCTACCACTACTGCTGCTGCGACTACTACTAGTACTAGTAGTACTACAAGTACTACTACTACTACTACTACAATAACTACAGCTACTTCTACTCCTACTACCACTACCACCCCTACTCCAACTACTTCTACTACTACACCTACTATAATTACTATTGCTACTACTACTACTGCTACTACTACTACTACTACTACGACTATTACTACTACTACTACTACTACTAGTACGATGACAACAAACACTACAACTACTACTACTACTTCTACTACTAGTAAAATTACTACTACTATTACTCCTACTACTATTGGCACTAATACAACTAATAGTAACACAACAACTACTACTACTTCTCCTACTCCTACTCATACTCCTACACCTACACTATTACTACTACTCCTACTACTCAAACAAAAACTACTACTCCTGCTAATCACAGTCCTACACTCATTGCTATTGCTACTACTTCTACGACAAATACAAACACAACTATTCCTACAAATACTACTCCTACTACTACTACAACTACTCCTAACTCTCCTCGTCTTACTACTACTGCAGCTACTGCTATTACAACTAATATTTTGGCTACTATAACATCTACGACAATAGCTGTTGTAACCACAACTACTAGTACAACAACTACTACTACTTCTACTTCTACTACTTCCACTACTACTAATACTACTACTACTACTACTATTGCTACTACTACTACTACTACTACAAATAACACTAATATTTGTACTACAGCTGCTACAACTACTCCTACTAGTGCAACTACAAGAACTATTACTACAATGACTACTACTATTCCTACTACTACTAGTCCGACTACTACTACTACTACTTCGTCTACCATTATTCCAACTCCTACTCCTACTACTACTACTACTACTCCTACAACTACTACTCCGACTACTTCTACTACTACTCCAACTACTACTACTACCACTACTACTATGACAACTACTATTCCAACTCCTACTCCAATTCCTACTGCTACTACAACTGCTACTACTGTTGCTACCACTACTCCAACAACTACAACCTCCATACTACTACGACTTACCATTGCTTACTGCACAACACAACTCAACTAATACTACTGCTACTACTACTAGTACTATTACTACAAATACTACTACGACTACCACTACTACTACTACCACTAATACTAATATTACTACTGCTGCTACTACTGCGGCTACCACAACTACTAGTACTACTAGTACTACTACTACTACTACTATAACTACAACAATAACTACTATTCCTATTGCTACTCCTACTCCTTCTACTACTATGACTACTACTAATACTACTACTACTACTACCAGTACTACACCTACTACTTTTTTTACAACTACTACTACTACAACTACTACTACTACAACTACTACAACTACTACAACTACCACAACTACTACTACCACTACTACTATGGCTACTGCAACTACTACTAGTACCACTGCACCCATTCCTGCCACTAGTACCACTACTACCACTATTACTACTGCTACGATTACTACAACTACTACAATTGCTACTATAACTACTAATACTAGTGCAACAACCGCTACCGCTACTGCTACTACAACTACTACTACTAGCACTACTACTACTACTACTCCTGCTCCTCCTCCTCCTGCTGCCGCTGCTACTGCTGCTGCTGCTGCTACTGCTACTGCTACTACTGCTGCTACTACTACTACTACTATTGCTACTACTATTACTACTTCAACTATTGCTACTACTACTACTACTCAGAATACTACTACTACTGCTACTGCTGCTGCTGTTGCTACTACTACTACTATAATTCCTTCTAGGACTCTTATTCTAACTCCTCCTACAACTACAGCTACTACTACTTCTAACAGTTCTACAATTCCGACTACTACTATAACAACTACTCCTACAACTGCTCCTGCTACTACTACTAGTGCTAGTACTACAATTGCTACTGCTACTACTACTACTACTTCTACCATTACTACTACTCCTACTTCTAGTACTACTACTACCACCACCACCATTACTACTATTGCTACAACTACTACTACTAGTACTACTACTCTAATTACTACAACTACTACCACTATTACTACTACTACTACTACTACTACAACAACAACAACAACAACAACAACAACAATAATAATAACAACTAGTACAACAACTGCAACTGCACCTACTACTACTACTGTAACAACTGCTACTACTACTACTACTACTACTACTACTACTCCTCCTACGACTACTACCTTTACTACTACTACTACTACCACCACCACCACCACCACTACTACTACAACTATGAGTACTAATACATTACAAATCGTACAACAATTGCTACTACTACTCCTACCACTACTGCTACTACTTCTATTACAATGAATACCACCACTACTACTTCTTCTATTACTGTAGCTATTGCTACTATTACTATAGCAACTACTACTGCTACTACTACTACTACTATGACTCCTATTCCAACTACTCCTGCAAGTACAGCTACTACTACTACTAGTACTACTCCTACTACTACCAATACTCCAACTTGTACTACTCCTGCTACTACCCCTACTACTACTCCAACTCCAACCCCTACTACTACAACTGCTGCCACTAGTACTACTATTATGACAACAATAATAACTACTACTACTAATACTACTACTACTGCTACTACTACTAGTTCTACAACTGCTCCAATTGTTACTACTACTACTATTACAACTGATCCTGCTCCTCAAATTGTTACAATTACAACTAGTACTAGTAGTAGTAGTAGTAGTAAAAGTAGCAACAAAAGTGGTAATAGGAGTAGTAGTAGTCATAGTAGTAGCAGTATTAGTAGGAGTAGTAGTAGAAGTAGTAGTAGTAGTAGTCACAGTAGTAGCAAAAGTAGAAGTAGTATTAATAATAGTAGTAGTAGTAGAAGAAGAAGAAGAAGAACATGTAGTAGTAGTAGTAAGAGTAGTAGTGATAGTAGTAGTAATCATTGTGGCAGTAGTAGTAGTAGAAGTAGTAGTAGGAAGAGAAGAAGGAGTAGTTGAAATAGTAGCAGTAGTAGTAGTTGAAGCAATATTAGTGGTAGTATTAGTAGTTGTAGTAGTTGTTGGAGTAATAGTAGTAGCAGCAATAGTAGCTATAGTTGGAGTAGTAGTAGTAGTAGTAGTAGTAGCAGAAGCAGCAATAGTAGTAGTAGTGACAGTTGGAGTTGTTGCATCAATAGCAATAGTAATAAAAGTAGTAGAAGAATTAGTAGTAGTAGTAGGATTAGTTGCCATAGTAGTTGAAGTAATATTAGGAGGAGTAGTAGCAGTAGTAGTTGAAGTAGTTATAGTAGTAGTAGTAGTAGTCATAGTGGAAGAAGTAGTAGTTGTTATAGTAATAGTAGTAGTAGCAGCAGCCGCAGTAGTAGCAGCAGTAGTAGTTCTAACTATAATGAAAGAAGTTGGAGTAGCCGTAGTAGTAGTAGTAGGAGGAGGAGTAGTAATAGCGGTCATTGTAGAAGGAGTAGCAGCAGTAACAGTAGTAGAAGTAGTAGTTGGAATAGTTGCAGTGGTTGTAGTTATATTAGTCACAGTAGGAGCAGGTTTAGTTATAGTAGGAGAAGTAGTAGTAGTTATCATTGCAGGAGAAGTAATAGTAGTAGTAGCTGTTATGGTAGTAGTACTAGTAGTTGCAGTAGTTGTAATAGTAGTTGTAGTAGTAGTTGTAACAATAGTAGTAGAAGCATTAGTGCGAGCAGTAGTTATAATTGTAGTAATAGTAGTAGCAACAGTAGCACTAGTAGTTGCAGTAGTAGACATAGTTATTGTAGAGTAGCGTAGGTAGCATCTGTACTACTAGCAGTAGCAGTTGAAGTAGTAGTAGCAATAGTAGTAGTAAGGGTAGTAGCAACAATAGTAGTATTACTAGTAGTAGTAGTAGTAGAATTAGTAGTAGTAGCAGCAACAACAGCAGCAGTAGCAGTAGTAGTACTAGCAGTAGTAAGAATAGTAGTAGTAGTAGTAATGGCAGTAGTAGTAGCAGAAGCAGTAGAAGTAGTCACTGTAGTAGTAGCTGTAGTAGAAGTTATAGTTGTAGTATTGGCAGGAGAAGTAGAAGGAGTAGTAGTTTTAGTAGCAGCAACAACAACAACAATAGCAATAGTAAAGGTAGTAGAAGTAGTAGTAGCAGTAGTAGTAGTAGTTGCAATCTCAAAAGTAGTTGTAGTAGCTATATTAGTAGCAGTAGCAGGAAGAGCCGCAATAGCAGTAGTAGTAGAAGTAGTAGTAATAATCGCATTAGTAGTTATAGTAGCAGTACCAGCCATGGTGACTGTAGTTGTTGGAGTGAAAGTAGTTGTAGTAATAGCAGCTATAGTAGCAACAGTATTAGTAGTACTAGACATAGCATAAGTAGTAGTGGTAGAAGTAGTAGTAGTAGCAGCAATAACCGCATTAGTAGTAATATGACTACTTGTGGCAATAGTAGTAGTAGTAGTAGCAGCAGCAGCAGTTGTTGTAGCAACAGTAGTAGCGGATTTAGAAGTAGCTGTAATAATAGTAGTAGCAGTAGTCATTGTGGTAGAAGTGGTGGTAATAGGAGTGGTAGTAGTAGTAGTAGCAGCAGTGGCAGTAGTAGTAGTAGTAGGAGGAGTTGTAGCAGTAGCAATAGTAGTAGCTATTATAGTAGCAGCAGTAGCAATAGGAGTGGCAGTAGTAGCAGTAGCAGTTGTAGTCAGAGTAGTAGTAGTAGTCGTAGTAGTACAAATAGTAGTAGCTATAGTAGTTGTTATGGTTGTAGTAATCTTATTATTAGTAGTTGTTGTGGTACTAGTAGCAGCAGTAGTACTAATCGTATTAGTAGTAGTAGTAGTAGTAATAGTAGTAGTGGTAGTAGTAGCTACAGTAGCAGAAGGAATAGCAGTAGTAGTACCCATAGTAGCAAAAGTAGAAGTAGCAGCACCAACAATAGTAGTGGTTTTAGTAGTAGTAGTAGTAGTAAAAAAAGTAATAGTAATAGTAGTAGTAGTTGTAGTAGCAGGGGCAGTAGTAGTTATTGTAGTAGTACTTGGAGCAATTTTAGTAGCAGAGCTACTACTAGTAGTAGTAGTAGAAGAAGAAGTAGTAGCAACAGCAGCAGCAGCAGTAGTTGTAGTTATAGTTGTAGCAGTAGTAACTGTATTAGTAGAAGTAGTAGTGCAACTTGTTGTAGCAGTGCAATAGTAGCAGGAGTAGGAGTAGGCGTAGTGGCAGTAGTAATAACTACTAATACGATTATTACTACAGGAGTAGGCGTAGTGGCAGTAGTAGTAGCAGTAATAGTAGTAGTAGCAGAAGTTGTTCTTCTTGAAGTCATAGTAGTAGTAGCAATAGTAGGAGTAGTAGTAGTAGAATCTTTAGTAGTAGTAGTAGTAGTAGTACTAGTAGTAGGGGAAGTAATAGTAGTTGTTGTTGTAGTAGTAGTAGTAGTGGTAGTATGAGTCATAGTAGTAGAAATTGTAGTAGCAGTAGCAGTAGTAGTGGTTGTAGTTGTTGTTGTAGTAGTAGTAGTCGTAGTAACAATAGTATCGGCAACAACAATGTTATTAGTAGTTGTAGTAGTTGTAGTAGTAGTAGTAGTCACACTGGTAGTTGTAGCAGTGGTGGTAGTAGTAGAAGAAGTAGTGCAGTAGCAGTATTATTAGTTGTAGTCTAGTAGTAGTAGCAGCAATAATAGTGGTAGCAGTAGTAGAAGTAGTAGTAGTAGTTACAGTAGGAGCAGAAGTAGTAGTAGTGGTATTAGAAGTAGTTGTTGTTGAATCAGCGGTAGTTGTAGTTGTAGAATTAGTAGAAGTGATAGTAACAAAACTAGTAGTAGTAGTACTAGTAGCAGAAGTAGCAGTAGTAGTAGTAGTAATAGTAGTAATAGAAGAATTAACACTGTAGTAGTAGTAGTAATAGTTGCAGTCAGAGTAGTAGTAGGAGAAGTAGTAGTAGCAGCAGTTGTAATTTTGGTGTCAGTAAAATTATTTGTAGCAGTAGTAGCAGTAGTAGCTACAGTCGTAGTAGTAGTAGTGGTTGTTGTTACAGTAGTCATAGTAGTAGCAGCAGTAGTAGTAGTAGTAGTAGTAGTAGTAGTAGAAGTAGTAGTAGTGCGAGTAGCTGTCATAGTAGTAGTAGTTGTAGTGGGAGTCAAAGAAGTGGCAGCAACAATAGTAGTAGTTGTTGTTGTAGCAATCGTAGCTGTAATAGCAGCAATAGGAGTAGTAGTAGAAGTAGTAATAGACCAAGAAATAGTAGTAATAGTAGTAATGATAGTAGTAGTAGTAATAAAAGTAGTAGTAGTAGTAGTATTAGTTGAAGTAGTAGTAGTAGCTGTAATAGTAGTAGAAGTAGTGCAACTAGTAGTACTAGTCATTGCAGTAGACATTGTTGTACTTGTAGTAGTAGTAGTTGGAGAAGTAGTACTAGTTGTTGTTATAAGAGAAGTAGTGGTTGTAGTCATCGTAGTAGTAGTAGTCATAATTGTAGTAGTAATAGTTGTAGTAGCTGTAGTAGGTATAGTAGTAGTTGTACTTGTAGTAGTAGTAGTAGTAGCAGCAGAAGTAGTAGTATTGGAAGTAGTAGTCGTAGTCGTAGTTATTATACCTGTAATAGTGTAGAAGGAGTGGCAACAATAGCAGAAGTGTCAAAAGCAGTTGTACTAGTAGTAGTAGTGGAAGTAGTAGTAGTTGTGCTAGTAGCAGTGGAAGTAGTAGTTGTAGCATAAGTAGCAGACCTAGTAGTAGCGGTATCATTGCAGTAGTAGTAGTTACAGTAGTAAAAGTTGTAGGAGAAGTAGTAGTAGTAGCAACTATAGTAACAACAACAACAGTAGAAGTAGGAATAGTAGTAGTAGTAGTTGCAGTAGCGAGAGGATTAGTATTAATAGTAGCAGTAGTAGCAGTAGTAGTAGTGGTGGTGGTGGTAGAAGTAGTAGTAATAATAGTAATAATAGTGGCAGAAGTAGTAGAAGTGGTAGCAGAAGTAGTAGTCATAGTGGTAGTAGTAGTATTAGTAGTAATAGTAGTAGTAGTGGAAGTGGTAGTAGTAATAATAATAATAGTGGTAGCAATAGTGGTAGTAAGGATTGGAGTAGTAGTTGTAGTAGTAGTACTAGTTGGAGTATTAGTTGTGGTAGTAGTGGTTGTAGTAGTAGTTGTAGTAGCAGTAGTAGTAGTTGAAGTAGTAGTAGTAGTAGTAGTATTAGGAGTGGTAGTTGGAGTAGCAGTAGTATTAGGAGTGGTAGTTGGAGTAGTAGTAATAGTAGTAGTTGTTCTAGTAGTGGTAGTTGTAGCAGCAGTAGTAGTAGCTGTTGGAGTAATTGCAGTAGTAGTAGTTATAGTAGTAGTAGCAGTAGGAGTTGAAGTAGTAGGAGTAGGAGTAGTAGTAGTTGCAATAGTATGATTAGGCATTGGAATAGTAGTAATATTTGTTGTAGTAGGAGTGTTAGCAGTAGTAGGAGGAGTAGGCGTAGTGGCAGTAGTAATAATAGTAGCAGTGGATGCAGTAGTAGGATTATTAGGATTAGTAGTAGTGTTAGTGCCTGTAGCAGTAATAATAGTAGTAGGAGTGGTAGTGGTTGTAGGTGTTGGAGTAGGAGTAGTAGTAGTAGGAGGAGGAGTAGTAGTAGTATTAGTATTCGTAGAAGTAGTAGTAGTAGCCATGGAAGTAGTAGCAGTAGTAGTTGTTGTTGTTGTAGTAGTAGCAGTAGTTGTTGTAGGAGCAGTCGTAGGAGTAGTTGTAGTAGTAGTAGTCGTAATAGTAGTAGCAGCAAAAGTAGTAGTGGTAGTACTAGTCGCTATAGTTGTAGGAAGAGTTGGAATAGAAGTAGTAATAGGAGTAGTAGTAGTTGGAGTTGGGGAAGTATTAGTAGTAGGAGTAGGAGTTGTAGTAGCTGTAGGAGTTGGAGTAGGAGTTGTAGTAGTAGTAGCAGTTGTTGTAGCAAGAGTAGTAGTAGCTGTAGTAGTGGAAGTAGGAGTGGGAAGAGTAGTAGTAGTAGTAGTAGTATTAGTAGTAGTAGTAGGAGTAGTATTCAGAGTAGTAGTAGTAGTGTTAGTATTAATAGTAGTAGTACCAGTAGTAGGAGGAGTAGTCATAGCAATTGTAATGGTAGTAGAAGTAGTAGTAGTAGTAGCAGTAGTCGCAGCAATGGTAGTGGTAGTATTAGTAATAGAAATAGTAGTGGTAGTAGTAGGAGGAGGAGCCGTAGTAGAAGTAGTAGTAGTAAAAGAAGTCATGGCGGTAGTACCAGCAGTAGTAATCATATTAGTAGTTGTAGGAGTAGTACTAGGAGTAGTTGTTGTAGTAGTAGTAGTAGTAGCAGTAGTAGTAGTAGTACTAGCTGTCATTGTAGGAGGATTTGGAATAGGAGTCCAAGTAGAAGCAACAGCAGCAGTAGTGGTATTCATAGTGGTAGTATTAGTATCAATAGTGGAAGGAGTTGTAGTAGTAGTAGTTGTACTATTGGTAATGTAGAAGTAGTCATAATAGTAGTACTAGTAGTAGTAGTAGTAGTAGTAGTAGTAGAAATAGTAGTAGGAGGAGTAGTAGGAGTAGTAGTATTAGTAGTAGGAGTGTTTCATGTAGTAGTATTAGCTTGACTAGTAGTAGTAGCAGTAGGACGAGGAGGAGGAGGAGGAGGAGGAGGAGCAGTAGTAGCAGTTGGAGTAGTCATTATAGTAGTAGACATAGCAATAGTAGTAGTAGTTGTCGTACTAGGAGTGTAGTGGTGGTAGTAGTAGTAGTTTGAGTACTAGGTATAGAAGTCATAGTAGTGTTAGCAGTTGTAGTAGTACTAGGAGTAGTTGTAGTATTAGTGGTACTAGTAGTAGGAGAAGTAATAGGAGTGTTAGTGTTAGTCGTAGTAATTGTTGTTGTTGTAGTAGTGTTAGTATTAGTAGTAGTAGTAGTAGTAATTGTAGCAATTATACAAATAGTAGTAGTAGCAGCAGCAGTGGTATTAGTAATAGTAGTAGTAGTTGTTGTTATTATTGTTGTTATTGTAGTAGTAGTAGTAATAGTAGTATTTGTAGTAGTAGTAGTAGTAGTAGTATTAGTAATAGTAGTAGTAGTAGTAGCTATAGTAGTAGTAGTAGTTGTTGTTGTTGTTGTAGTAGTAGTAGCAGTAGCAGTAGTTGTTGTTGTTGTTGTTGTTATTATTGTTGTTGTAGTAGTAGTAGTAGTGGTAGTCATAGTAGTAGTAGTAGTAGCAACTATATTAGTTTTAGTGGTAGGAATAGGAGTAGTAGCAGTAGCAGTACTAGTCATAGTAGTGGCAATAGTTAGATGTAGTAGTAGTAGTTGTAGTAATAATTAGAGGAGTAGTAGTAGCAAGGGTACTAGTTATTGTAGCTATAGGAGCATTGATAGTGATAGCAGTAGAAGTAGAAATAATGGTAGTAGAAGCAGTAATTATAGTAGCAGTAGTTGTAGTAGTAGCAATAGTAAAGGTTGCAAAAGCTGTAGTTGCAGGAGCAATAATGGTAGTAGTTGTGGTAATAGTTGCAGTAGTTGGATTTGCAGTAGCACTAGTAGTGTAGTAGTAGTTGTAGTAATTGTAGCAGAAATAGTAGTTGTAGCACTAGTTGTAGTAGTAGAACTAGTAGTAGCATTAGTAGCAGTTGTTGTAGTATTAGTAGTAGTAGTACTAGTGGTTGTAGCAGTAGGAGTAGTAGCAGTAGCCGTTGCAGCAGTAGTAGTAATAGTAGCAGTAGTAGTAGTAGCAGTAGCCGTTGTAGCTATAGTAGGAACAGTAGCAGTAGTAGTTGCTATATTAGTAGTAGCACTACTAGTACTAGGTGTAGCAGTGGCAATAGTAGTAGTTGTAGTATCGGCTGTATTAGCAGTAAGAGTAGTAGTAGTAGCAGTAGGAGTAGTAGAAGTTCTAGATGTGGTTGTATTGGTAGTAATAGTACTATTAGTAGAAATAATTCTAGTAGCAGCAGTAATCGTAGTAGCAGTTATTGTAGTAGTATCAGTAGTAGAAGTCACAGAAGCAGTAGTAGTCATTGTTGTAGTATTAGTATTAGCACTAGCAACAATACAAGTAGTTTTATAAGTAGTAGAAGCAGTTGGACTAGTGGTATTAGTAGTAGGAGTGAGAGTAGTGGTAGCGGTAGTAGTAGTAGTAGTAACAGTAGTAGTCTTAGTAGTAGTAGAAGCTACTATAGTACTAGTAGTTTAGCAGTTGTAGCTACAACAACAGTAGCAGTAGTAGCAGTAGTTGTAGGTGTGGTAGTAGTGGCAATAGAATTAGTACTAGCTACAGCAGTTGTGGTAGCAAGAGCAATAGTAGTAGTAGTAATAGTAGTTACAAAAGTAGTACTAGTAGTAGCAGTAGTAGTACTAGTAGAAGTCGTAGTGGTAGTAGTAGCAGTGGTGGTAGTAGTTGTAGTATTTGGAGTAGTAGTAGTAGGAGGAGTAGCAGTAGTAGTAGTAGTATTAGCATATGTAGCGGAAGTAGTAATAGCAGTAGCAGCAGCAGTAGTAGTAGTAGTAGTAGTAGTAGTAGTAGTAGTAGTAATTGTAGTAGCAATGGCAGTAGTCGCATTAGTAGTTGTAGCATTGGTGGAAGTAACCTTAGTAGCAGTAGCAGTTGTAGTAGTAGTCTTAGTAGCAGTAGTAGCAGTAGTAGCAATAGTAGTAATAGCAACAGTACTAGAAGAAGTAGTAGGATTGGTAGTAGTAGTTGCAGCAGCAGTAATAGTGGCAATTGAAGCTATAGCTGCAGTAGTTGTTGTTGTAGAAGTAGTACTCGTATTAGTAGTTGGAGACATAGTAGTAGGAGTAGTATTAGTAGTAGTAGTACTAGGAGTTGTAGTAGTAGATATTGCAGTAGTAATAGTTGTTGCAGTAGTAGTAGTAGTAGGAGATATAGCAGTAGTAGTAGTAGTTGCAAATGTAGTTGTAGTAGTAGTGGTAAGAGTGGTTGCAGATGTACTAGTAGGAGTAGTAGCAATAGTAGTACTAATCGTAGTAGTTAAAGTGGTAGTAGCTGTAACAGCAGTGGCAATAATAGTTGTTGTTGTTGCAGTAGAAGTAGTCAAAGAAGGAGTAGCGGTAGGAGTTGTACATGCAACCGCAGTAGTAGTAATACTAGTAGCTATAGGCGTAATTGTGGCGGCACTAGGAGTAATATTAGCAGTAACAGTTGTAGTAGTAGTTGTAGTACTAGTAGTAGCAATTGTAGTAGCTGTAGGTGTAGTAGTAGTAGTAGTAGTAGTAGTAGCTGTCATAGTAGTAGTAGAAGTAGCAATAGTAGTAGCAGTAGAAGTAGTACAAATAGTAGTAGTGGGACAAACAGTAGTAGTGGGAGTAGGAGCAGTAGTACTAGTAGTAGTAGTAGGAGTAGTTGTAGTTGTAGTAGTAGAAGAAGTAGTAACAATAGTAGTAGGAGTAGTAGTATTTGCAATAGTAGTAGTAGCAGCAGTAGTTGAACTAGTCATTGTAGTAGTAGCAATTGTAGCAGTAGCATTAGCATTCATAGTAGTTGTAGCAATAGAAGTACTAGCAGTAGTATTTGTAGCAGTAGTAGTAGATGTAGTAATTATAGCAGTAGTAGTTACTATAGCAGCAGTAGCAGTAGTAGTAGATGTAGTAGTTGTAACAATAGCAATTGTGGTAGTAGTAGTAATAGGAGTAGTAGTAGCAGTACTTGTAGTAGTAGGAGTAGTGTTAGTAGCAATAGTTGTCGCAACAGTAGTAGTAATTGTAGTAGTTGTAGTAGCAGTAGCGGTACTAAAAGTAGTTAGAGAAGCAGTAGTTGTATTATGAGTTGTAGTAGCTGTAGGAGTAGTCATAGTAGTAGTAGTAGTTGGAGGGGTAGTAGCGGTAGTAGTAGGGGTAGTAGTAATAGTAGTAGTAGTGTAGTTGTAGTACTAATGGTATTATTAGCAAAAGTAGTAATAGCTGTACTCGCAGCTATAGTTGCAATAGTCATAGTAGTAGTAGTAGTAGTCATAGCAGTAGTTGTAGTAGAATTATGAGTAGTGGTACCCGGAGGAATAGTAGTAGTAGTAGTAGTGGTAGTAGAAGTGAGAGTAGCAGTAGCAGTGGTAGTAGTAGTCGTACTAGGAGTATTAGTAGTAGCTGCAACAGTTGTTGTAGTAGTTTTAGTATTAGTTGCACTAGTAGTAATAGCAATAGCAGTCATAGTAGTAGTAATAACAATAGTTATAGTAGTTATAGTAGTAGGAGTAGTAGTAGTAGTAGTAGGATAAGTAGTAGTAGTAATAATTATTGTAGTAGGAGATAGAGTAGCAGTAGTAATGGCATTAGTAGTAGTAGTTGTTGTTGTTATCGTAGTAGTAGCAGTTGTAACAGTAGCAGCAGTTGTGGTTGTCGGAGTAGCAGTTATGGCAGCAACACTAGTAGTTGTAGCAGAAGTAATGGCAACAATAGTTGTAGAAGTGGCTGTAGTAGTAGTAGCTAATAGTCGTAGTGGTACTAATAGTAGTTGTAGCATTTAATAGTGGTAGTAGTAGTAGTAATAGCAGTAGTAGTAGTTGTAGTAGTAGGAGGAGTAGTAGTAGTATAACAACAATAGTAGTTGTAGTTGCAAGAGTAGCAATTGTAGTGGAAGTAGCAGCAGTTGTAATAATAGTGGTAGTAGTTAAAGTAGGAGTCAAAGTAGTAGTAGTAGTAGAAGTTGTAGCAATATCTGCAGTAATAGTAGTAGGAGTAGTAGCCGCCGTAGTAGTAATAGTAGCTGTAGTAGTAGTAGTAGTAGTAGTCCTAGTAGTAGTCATGGTAGGATTAGTAGCAGTAGTAAAAGTTGGAGTAGGAGTAGTAGCAGTAATAGTAGTAGTAGCTATAGCAGTTGTAGCCGATGTTGTAGCAGTAGCTGTAATAGTAGTAGTAGCAGTTGTAGTAGTGGTAGTAGTAGTAGTAGTCATAGAAGTAGTAGCATTAGTTGAGGCAGCAATAGTAGTAGCAGTAGTTATAGTAGTAGTATTTGTAGTTGTAGTAGTAGTAGTTGTTGTTGTAGTTGTTGTAATAGTCGTATGAGTAGCAGTTGTTGTAGTAGGGGGGGTAGTAGTAGTTGTTGTATTAGCAGCTGTAGTACTAGTAGCAGCAGAAGCAATAGTAGTAGTAGTGCTAGGAGTAGTACTGGTAGTAGCAATAGTAGTAGTAATAGTAGTATCTATTGTAGTAATAGCAGCAGCAACAGTAGTAGCAGCAGTTGCAGTGGTAATAGCCATAGCAGTAATAGCAGTAGCAATAGTAGTAGTAGTAGCAGTAGTAGCAATTATTGTAGTAGGAGTAGTGGCAGTAACATTGCAGTAACAGTAGTAGTAGTAGTAGTAGTAGCTGTAGCAAAAGTAGTGGAAGTAGTTGTAGCTGTAGTAGTTGCGACAGTAATTGTTGCAGTAGAAAAAGTATCAATTTCGATAGTAGTAGTAGTAATAATATCCGTAGTAGTAGTAGTAGTTGTTATAGTATTACCAGTTGCAGTATTAGTATCCATAGCAGTTGTCCTAGTGGAAATAGTGGCTAATGTAGTGGCAAAAGTAGTAGTAGTAGTAGCAACAGAAGTACCATTGGTAGTGGTAGTAATTGTTGTAGTAGTAGTAGCAAAAGTGTTGTAGCAGTAGTAGAAGTAGTAGTAGTAATAGCAGTAGAAGTAGCTGCAACAACAGTTGTGGTAGTAATAGTAGCAATAGTAGAAATAGTATTAGTAGCACAGTAGCAGTAGTTGTAGTAGTACAAGTAGTAGTAGCAGAACTATTAGGAGTAGGAGAAGGTGTAGTAGTACTAGTAGCGGCAGCAGTAGTAATAGTAGTAGAACTTTTTGTGGTACTAGTAGTAGTCATAGTAGTAGTGCTAGTATTAGTAGTAGCATTAGTAGTAATAGTAGTAGTAGTAGTCATAGTAGTAGTAGTAATAGTAGCAATAGCAACTGAAGTAACAGTAGTAGCAGTAGAAGCAGTAATAGTGGTGGTAGCAGTAGTAGTAGTTGCAGTAGTAGTAATAGTAGTAGTAGCAGTAGTAATAGTAGTAGTAGTAGTAGAAACCGTAGTAGTGGTAGCATTAGTAATAGCTGCAGCGGTAGTAGTAGTAGTAGTAGTAGAAGCAGAAGTAGTAGCAACTGTACTAGCAATTGTAGTAGTTATAATAGTAGCTGCAGCAACAACTGCAGTTGCTTTAGTAGTTGTTGTTGTGGGGGTAGTTGCAGTAGAAGCAGTAGTGGAAGTAACAGCAGCAACAACAGCAGTAGTTATAGTAGTAATAGGAGTTCGCTGTTGTAGCAGCAGTAGTAGTAGTAGCAGTAATAGTAGCAGTAGTAGCAGTAGTAGTAGTAAGAGTTGTAGTAGCCATAGTAGCTAAAGCATCAATAGTGGTAGTAAGTGTTGTAGTAGTTGTTGTAGAAGTGGTTGTAGTAGTAGTAGTTGTTGTTGTTATTGTAGTAGTAGTAGTAGTAGTAATAGTAGTAGTAGTATTTATAGCTGTAGTAGTAGTAGCGTTATAGTACAAGTAGTAGTAAAAGTAGTAATAGTAGTAGGAGAAATAGTAGTAGTAGCAATAGCCGTAATAGTTGATGCAGCAAGAGTAGTAGTAGCTGTATTTATAGTAGTAATAGTAGTAGGAGAAATTGTAGTCGGAGAAATTGTAGTAGTAGCACTAGCCGCAATAGTTGAAGTGGCAGTAGTAGCAGTAGCAGCAGTAGTTGGTGTAGCACTAGCAATAGTAGCAGTAGTAGTAGCAGTTGTATTAATAGTAAGAGAAGTAATAGCAGTAGCATTTGTAGCAGTAGTAGAACTAGTAGTTGCTATTGTAGTAGCATTAGTAGCAGTAGTAGTAGTACTAGTAGTAATAGTAGTTACAGTAGCAGCTGTAGCAATAGTATTGGTAGTAGTAGTCGTTGTAGTAGCAATAGTAGTAATGATAGTAGAGGTAGTAGTATTCGTAGAAGTAGTAGTAGCAGTAGCAGAAATAATAGTACTACTAGTAGTAGTAGTAGCAGTAGCAGTAGTAGTAGTAGTAGCAGAAGTAGTAGTAGTAGTCACAGTTGAAGCCGCAATAGTAGTAGTCATAGTAGTAGTTGGAGTAGTAGTAATAGTAGTCGTAGAAGTGTACTTGTAGTAGTAGTACTAGTAGTGGTGGTGGTGGTAGGAGTATTTATAGTAGTAGTATTTGTTTGAGTAGTTATTGTAAGTGTAGTTTTAGCAGTAGGAGTACTCGTAGGAGGAGGAGGAGGAGGAGTAGTAGTAGTAGTATTTGTAGGAGTAGTATTTGTAGTAGTAGTTGTTGTAAGTGTAGTTTCAACAGTAGGAGTACTCGTAGGAGGAGTAGCAGTAGTAGTAGTTGCCATAGTAGGAGGATTAGTAGTAATAGTAGCAATAGTATTAGTAGTAGTTGCTGCAGTAGCAGTAGTAGTAGCAGTAGCAGTAGTAGGAATAGCAGTAGAAGTAGTTGAAGTAGGAGCTAGAGTAGAAGTAGTACTAGTAGTATAGTAGCAGTAGCAGTAGTAGGCATAGGAGCAGTAGCAATTGTAGTACGAGTAGTCGCGGCCGTAGTAGAAATAGTAGCAATAGTAGAAGAAGTAGGAGTAGTAAAAGTAGGAGTAGGAGTGGTATCTGTGATAGTAGTAGCAGCAGTAGCAGTCATAGCTGGTGTTATTGTAGTAGCAGTAGTAGCAGTAGCAATTGTAGTAGTGGTAGTAGTGGAGGTAGTAGTAGTAGTAGTAGTAGCAGTACATGAAGTAGCAGTGGCATTAGTAGAAGTAGAAGCAGCAGTAGCCGTAGTTGTAGTAGTAATAGTAGTTAAAATAGTATTAGTAGTGGTTATTGAAGTAGTAGCAGCAGTAGTCGTAGTAGGTATTGCAGTAGTAAGTAGTAGTAGGAGGAGTAGAAGTAGTAGCAATAGAAGCAGTAATTGTAGTAGTTATAGTAGTAGTTACAGCAACAGCACCAACTTCGCTAGTAGTAGTAGTTATTGCGGTAATTGCAGTATAAGTAGTTGTGGAAGCAGCAACAGTAGCAGTAATAGTAGTTGTTGTTGTAGTAGTAGTAGTTTCAATAGCAGTTCTTGTAGCAGCAGTTCTAGTTGTAATAGTAGTAGTAGTAGGAGAAGTAGTAGCTGTAGTAGCAGTAGCAGCAATAGTGGTAGTAAGAATAGTAGTGGTTGTTGTAGAAGTGGCGGTAGTAGTAGTAGTAGATGTTGTACCAGTAGTAGTAGTAATAGTAGCAGTAGCTGTAGTAGTAGTAGTAGCAGTAGCTGAAGTATTTGTAGTACTAGCAGTACTAGAAATAGCACTAGTTGTAGTAGTAGCATTAGTTGCCGTAGCAACAACAATATTAGTAGTTCCAATAGTAATAGTAGTAGTAGCAATAGTAGTAGTTGGAGGAGAAGTATTAGTAGTTGTATAGTAGTAGTAGCAGTAGTAGTATTATTATTAGGAGTAGCAACATCAACAGTAGTAAAAGTAGCATCAGAATTAGTAGTAGTAGTAGCAGCAGAAGTAGTTGTAGTAGCAGCAGCAGCAACAGCAGTAGTAGTAGTAGTAATTGTGGTAGCAGTAGTAGTTATTGTAGTACTACTTGTAGTAGCAGTAGTGGTTGCAATAGCTGTAGTAGTAGGAGTAATATTAGTAGTAGAAGTAGTAGTAGTAGTTGTTGTTGTTGTTGCAGCAGCAGCAGCAGCAGTAGTAGTAGTAGTATTTGGAGAAGTAGTAGAAGTAGCAGGAGTAGTACCAGTAGTAGTAGTAGTAGTATTGGCAGGGGTAGTATTAGTGGTGGTAGTAGTAGTAGTGGCGGGAGTCGTCGTAGCAGTAGTAGTAGTAGAAGTAGCACTGTAGTTGTAGCGGCAACGACAACAAGAAGAGTAGTAGTAGTAATAATAGTAGTAGGAATTGTGGTAGTAATAATAGTCATAGAAGTACTAGTTGCAGTTGTAGTGGTAATAGCAGTAGTAGTAGTTGAGCTAGTTGTAGTTGTAGTAGTAGGAGTAATAGCAGTTGTAATAGGATTATTACTGGTCGTAGTTGTTGTAGTAGTAGTAGCATTACTAGTAGAAGTCATAGGAGTAGTAGTTGTAGCAGTCATTGTTGAAGCGTAGTAGTTTGAGCAGTAGTAGTAGTAGTCGGTGTAGTGGTAGTAAAGTAGAAGTAGCAGTATAACTAGTAGTGCGGCTAGTAGTGTCAGTATTTGCAGTAGAAGCAACAAAAGTAGTAATAGTAGTAGTAGCCCCATCAGTAGTAGTAGTAGTAGTAGCAATAATAGTAGCAGTAATAGTAGTTGTAGATGCAATAGTTGCAGCAGTAGTAGTAGCAGTAGAAGTAGGAGTAGGAGTAGTAGTAGCTGTAGTAGTAGTAGCAATAGTGGCAGTAGTAGTAGTAGTAGCAGTAGTAGTAGTAGTAGCAGCAGTAGATGAAGCATTAGTAGTAGTAGTAATTTTACAAATAGTTGTAGTGGTAGTAGTAGAATTACTTGCGGTAGCAACAGCAGTTTTAGTAGTACCAGTAGCAGTAGTAGTAGTTGGAGTAATAGTATTAGTGGTAGTAATAGTAGTAGTAGTAGTAGCATTAGTAGTAGTAAAAGTAGTAGCAAAATTTGTGGTAGTAGAAGTGGCAGTAGTAGTAACAAAAGTAGTAGCGCATGTAGTTGTTGCAGTTATCGTAGTAGAAGCTGTTGTAATAGTAGTAGCAGTAGCAGTAGCTGTGGTAGCAGTAGCAGCATCAGTAGTAGTAGTAGCAGTAGTAGTAGCGGAAGTAGTTGTGATCGTAGCAATGGTAGTGGTAGAAGTACCTATAGTAGTACTAGTAGTAGCACCTGCAACAGTAGTACTAGTAGTAGTAGTTATAGTAGAAGTAGCAGTAGTAACAGCAATATTAGTAGAAGTAGTAGTAGTAGCAGCAGCTATAGCAGTAGTAGCAGTAGTTGTAGTATTAGTAGTAGTATGAATAGAAATAGTAGTAGCAGGAGTAGTAGTAGGAGTAACAGTAGCAGTTGTTGCAATCATTGTAGTAGTAGTAGTAATAGTAGTAGTAGTAGTAGTAGTAGTAGTAGTAGCAGTATTTGGTGCTTGGTGTAGCAACCGCTGTAGGGGTAGTGGCAGTAGCAATAGTAGCAGCAACAGTCGTAGTAGTAGTAGTTACAATAGCAGTAGTACTAGCAGAAGTTGTAGTAGCAGCAACAATAATAGTAGTAGTAGTGGCGGGAGTAGTATTAGTAGTACTGGTAGTAGTGGCGGGAGTAGTAGCAGCATTAGCAGTACCAGAAGTAGCAGCTTTGGTAGTAATAGTAGCTGCAATAGTAGTAGTGGTAGTAATAATAGTATTAGGTGTTGCGGTAGTTGTAGTACAAGTAGTAGTAATAATATTAGTAGAAGTAGTAGCTGCAAAAGTAGTGATAATAGGAGCAGCAATTGTTGCAGTAGTTGTAGCTGTTGCGGTAGCAGTGGTAGTAATAGTAGTAGGAGTAAAATTAAATGCAATAGGACTAGTAGTAGTAATATTTGTAGCAGTACTAGTAGAAGTCATAGGAGTTGTAGTAGTACTAGTTCTAGTTGAAGCACTAGCAATAATAGCAAGAGTACTAGTAGTAGTTGTAGGAGTAGCAGTAGTACTAGTAGTGGTAGTACCAGTGCCAGTAGTTGCAGTAGAAGCAATAGAGTAGTAGCAGTTGTAGCAACACCATCAGTAGTAGTAGTAGTAGTAGTAGTAGTAGTAGTAGGATTAGTAGTAGTAGTAGTAGTAGCTTTAGTAGTAGCAGTAGCTGTTGTAGTAGTAGTAGCTCGAGCAGTAGTAGTAGAAGCAGTAGTAGGAGTCGCAGTATTAGCAGTAGTAGTAGGAGCAGTAGTAGTAGTAGTAATAATAGTAGTAATAGTAGTAGTAGTAGTAGTAGTAGTAGTAGTATTAGAAGCAGTTGTAGTAGTAGCAATTGCAGTAGCAGCAATAGTAGCAGTAGCGGTAGTTGATTTTAAGTAGTAGTAGCTGTAGTAGAAATAGCAGCAGCAGTAGTAGTAGCATTAGTTAGACAAGCAACAGTACTATTAGGACTAACCGTAGGAGTAGTAGTAGTAGCAATTATTGTAGTAGCAGTAGTAGTAGTTGGTGCAGTAGTACTATTAGTAGTGATAGTAGTAGAATTGGTAGTAGTAGTAATAGTAGTAGCTTCAGTAGTGGTAAAAGTAGTAGAAGAATTAGTAGAGTAGTGGTGGACGTAGTTGTCGCAGAAGTGGCAGTAGTAGTAGCAAAAGTTGTGGCAGAAGTAGTTGTAGTAGTTTTAGTAGCTATAGGAGTAGTAATAGTCATAGTAGGAGCAGTAGCAGTGGTAGCAGTAGCAGTAGTTGTAGTTGTAGTAGTAGTAGTAGTAGTCGAAGTAGTAGTTGTAGTAGTAGTAGTAGTAGTAGTAGTAGTAGTAGTAGTAGTAGTAGTAGTGGTGGTGGTGGTAGTAGTAGGAGCAGTAGTACTAGGAATAGTAGTGGTAGTAGTAGGAGCAGTAGTACTAGGAATAGTAGTAGTAGTAGTAGGAGTAGTAGGAGTAGAGGCAGCAGTTGTCATAGGAGTACTGCTACTACTACTACTACTACTAGTATTACTGCTGCTACTACTACTACTACTACTACTTTTTCTACTGTTACTTCTACTACTAGTGCACCTACTACGACTACTATTGCTGCTGCTACTACTGCCTTTGCGGCTACTAATGCCACTACTCGTACAACTATTACTAGTACCACAACTACTATGACTACTACTGCTGCTTCTACTGTAACTGCTGCTGCTACTGATACTACTACTACTGCTACTACTACTGCTACTATTACTGCTATAGCTACTATTACAACAACTACTACTGCTACTATAACTACTACTGCAACTACTACTTCTACTGCTTCTCCGACTACTACTACTACTAATAGTACGACTACTACAACTAACACTTCTGCTACTATTGCGACTACTGTTGCTTCTACAGCTACTACTCCTACTACTTGTTGCAACAGTAGTAGTAGTAGCAGCAGTAGTAGTGACGATAGTGGTAGTAGAAGTAGTAGAGGTAGTAGCAGTAGTAACAGTTGTAGCGGTAGTAATAGTAGTACCAGTAGTAGTAGTAGCGAAAAAGTAGAAAAAGCAATACCAGTAGTATTTGTAGTAATAGTAGTTGTAAAAGTAGTAGTAGTAGCTGTAGCAGTAATAGTACTAGGAACAGAAGTAGTGGTAGTAGTAGTGGCTGATGTACTAGAAGTAGTAGTATAGTTAGTAGCAAAGTAGTAGTACTAGCAAAAGCAGTAGTAGTAATAGTAGTAGTAGTAGTTGTAGTTGTCGTAGTAGTAGCAATAGTAGTAGTAGTAGCAACAGAAGCAGCAGTAGCAGCAATAGTAGTAGCATAAGTAGTACTAGTTGTAGCAGTAGTTGTTGTAACAGTAGTAGTAGTAGTAGTAGTAGTAATAGTACTGGTATTCATAGTAGTCATAGTTGTCATAGTAGTCGTAGCAGCAGTAGAAGCAGCAGCAGTGGTAGTAATAGTAGTTGTAGTAGTTGATGCAACAATATTAGAAGTAGTTGTAGCAGTATTTGTAGAAGTAGTGCTAGGAGTAACAGTATGTGTTGTTGTGGTAGCCGTCGTGGTAGTCGTGGTCATGGAAGTTGTAGTAGTGGTAGCAGTTGTAGTAGTGGTATTAGTAGAAGTAGTAGTATTAGTAGCAGAAGTAGTAGCAATAGTCACAGTGGCCGTAGTAGTAGTATTAGTAGCTGCAATAGTTCTTGTAGTAGTAGTAGGGGTAGGAGAAGTAGAGTAGTAGCGGCAGCAACAGTTGTAGTTGTAGTAATAGTGGTAGCAATAGTAGTTGTAGTTGTAGTAGTAGAAGTAGTAGCTGTAGCAATAGTAGTAGGAGAGGTAGTAGTTAGTAGCAGCAATAGTAGTATTTGTAATAGTAGTTATAGTAGTGGCAGTAGTATAAGTAATAGTACTAGTAGTAGTATCAGTAGTAGTAGTAGTAGCAGTAAGAGCTGTAGTAGTTGTTGTATTTGTAGTAGTAGTTGTAGTAATTGTAGTGTAGTTGAGTTGTAGAGTAGTAGTGGTATCAGGAGCAGTAGTAGTGGTAATAGTAGTACGAGTGGAGTTTGGAATCTGGTAGTTATGTAGTAGTAGTTGCTATAGTAAGCAGAAGTATATAGCAGAAGTTTCAATTAGTATAAACAAGAGAAGTAGTAGTAGCAGCATAGGTGTAGTGGCATAGTTGTTGTTGTAGTGGTAGTAGCAGTAGTAGTAGTTGTTATCGTAGTAATAACAATAGTAGTAGAATGTGTAGAAGTAGTGGTAGTAGTAGAAGTAGTACGGGTAGAAGCAGTAATAGTAGTACTAGTCGTAGTAGTAATACTTGTAGTAGCAGTTATAGTAGTAGTAGTATTAGCAGAAGCATTAGTAATAGTAGTAGTAGTAGTAGTAGTAGCTGTAGCAGTAATAGTTGAAGTAGTAGTAGTAGTAATAATGGTAATTGTAGCGGTAGTAGCAGTAGAAGTAGTAGTAGTAGTAGTAGTAGTTGTTGTTGTTGTTGTTGTTGTAGTAGTTGTCGCAATAGTAATAATTGTAGTACTAGTAATAGGAGGAGTAGTAGTAGGAGTAGGAGTAATTGTAGTAGTAGTAGTAGGAGTAGCAATAGTAGTAGCAATAGTAGTTGTAGTATTCGTAGTAATAGTAGTTGTAGAGGGGTAGAAGTAGTAGTAGTAGCAAGAGTAGTAGCAATAGTATATATAGTTTTCGTAGTAGCAGTCGTAGTACTAGTAGTAGCAATAGTAGTAGTAGGAGTTATTGTAGTAGTAGCAGCAGCAGCAGCAGTAGTCGTAGTTGTAGTACCAATTGTAGTAGTAGTCATAGTTGTAGCAGTAGTAGTAGCAGTAGTCGTACTACTACTACCACTACTACTAGTAGCAATTGTATTATTAATAACAATAGTCATAACGGTAGGAGTAGTAGCAGTAGGGGCAAAAGTAGTAGTAGTAATAGAAGTTATAGCAGTAGTAGTAATAGTAGTACAAGTACTAATAATAGGAGCAATAGTTGCAATAGTAGTAGTAGTAGGAAAAACACTAGCAATAGTTGTAGTAGTAGAAGTAGTAATAGTACTAGCAGGAGTAGTAGCAATAGTAGTAGTAGAAGTAATAGTAGGAGCAGTAGTGGTAGTAGCAATAGTAAAAGCAGCAGAAGTAGTAGTAGAAGTAGTAATATCAGCAGTAGTAGTGGGAGTATCAGTGGTAGCAGCAGTAGTACTCGTAGTAGTAGTTGTAGTGGTAGGAGCTGTAGTAGTATTGGTACGACCAATAGTAGTAGTAGCAGTAGCAGTCATAGCAATAGCAGTTGTGGATTAGCAGTCATAGTAGTAGTTGCAATAGTGATAACTGGAGTGGTAGTTACAATAGCAGTAGTAGCAGCAGTAGCAGTAGTAGTAGTAGCAATAGAAATAGTAGTATTTGTTGTAGTAAGGGAGGTAGTAGTAGTAGCAATAGCAACAACAGTAGCAGTAGCAGTTGTCGTAGTAGTAGTAGCTGTAGTAGTACTATTAGCAGTAGGAGTCGTAGTAGTAGTAGTACTAGTAGTATTAGTAGTAGTAGTACTAGTAGTATTAGTAGTAGTAGTAGCAGTAGGAAAGGTAGCAGCAGCAGCAGTAGTAGGAGTAGTAGTAGTATGAGAAGAAGTAGTTGTAGTAGTAGCAGACGTAGTAGTATTAGTATTACTAGTAGTAGTAGTAGTAGTAGTAGTTGATGTAGTAGTAGTAGTAGTAGTAGTCGTACTAGTAGTAGTAGCAATAGAAGCATTAGTAGTAGTAGTAGCAAGAGTCAGTAGTTGTAGCAGCTGCAGTAGTAATTGCAATAGCAACAGAAGTAGTAGTTAAATGAATAGTAGTAGCAGCAGTAGTAGAAGTAAGAGTAGCAGTAGTAGTAGTACTAGTAATAGTAGGAGGAGTAGTAGTACTAGTATTTGGAGTAGTAGCAGCAACATTAGTAGTAGAAGCAGTAGTAATAGCAGTAGTAGCAACAGTGGTAGTAGTGGTTATTGTCATGGTTCGCGGTTTCGGCCGAAACCGAAACGTTTCGGCCGAAACGTTTTGGTTTCGGCCGGTCCC